>QYTT01085216.1:61968-76611 GCA_006980735.1 Dasypogon diadema | reverse complement strand
GGTATTGAGAATTTTCATTTCATTTACAAAATCAAGTAAACACAAATTGTACACAAATATCCACCAATGAGAAATACTTTGGTGCTTTTCAGGTTTACTATATGAGTAAGAATAGGCTACAAACACTGCATAGAACTTTAGAAAAATAGAAGTCCGTCAATTTCTATATCTGATAATATTTTATCATAATTTATAATTTTGTCTCTAATTTTCATTAAGATTTTTTCAATACCCATGTGAATATATTCACCAGCACTTATGCTTCTCACTCTGACTTTTTTATTGTGCTCCATCAATCCTTTTAGAGACACTTTATAGATTTATTTTTTATAAATCACCCTATATTAATTTGTTAATGTTATATATATTTAAGAGAACGCACACACGAATCAAGGTTATGGGCAGTGAAGTAAAAACGACGCACACCATCACAAAATCCCATTAAATCCGAATTGAATTGGGGCTACACCCAATCCCAATTCTGGGTGTTTATACATCAAAGCAAATTCGGATTTTGGTTTTAGAAAATCCCAAATCCGGATTTTGTTTGTCGTATATACATGGTCATTATCATAAAAGAACATGTACAAACATGTCGATGAAAAATTTGAATTTTCAATTCGATTACCTATACCTTACATGATAAGGGAGGTAACGGAACTACTTCCTTCTGCGAATTATGAACTACTGCGTTTATAGTGGGGTAATATTTCCAATTTTTTCACTGAGGAATTCATAGATGAAAATTTCACAACTTACCGAAAGTCCTAATGGGTAACTATTAATTTTTCTGTACTTGAAGCTGTCTGTATTTACCTGTATACATTAACACTAATTTCGTATTCTTTTTTATATTTTTATCCCTTGAAATTCTAGCTCCATTTATTCTAATGTTATGTTAAGAAAAATTGACCCGATTAAATGGAATCTTCTACATTTCTTGTATCCTTCAGAACTAACACCATCGAATTGTTACCTTTTTCGTTTCTTGCAAAACTTTTTCAATGGAAAACATTTTGTAAGATGTCAACCAAGTCCTAGAGGTATTCGTGGTTTAGTTTACTTGAGCAGGGTGGACAAGGTTTTTATCAAATTGTGGAGCTTTCATTGAAGGAAGAAAAATAAATAGGCTTTTTTTAATTAAACTGCTTTTTTTCCACTAAAGAAAACTTCCTCTTTAGTTGTGAGAAAATTGTTAGTAAATGGGGAGTTAGAGTTTAGTTAGTCTTTTTTAATTAGATATTATGCAATGTTTTAAATATATAATATGTATATAAATGTGTACAAGTAATGCAATGAATTGACCTAATGTAAACTTGGCTTTTGGGAAGTGCTACCCAATTTCATTTATCTCTGATTGAATTCAACCCTAAATTGAGAAAATGGCACATCAACGAACGGGGAAATTTCGGGCAGCCGGTAATTTCGTGCAGACTAATTAACAATTAATTGACAAACACCTGGGTGACAGACATGCTTAGTGAATTAAAGCAATTTTCAATTTCAGTAGGGAAGCTGGAAAGTTTGTCCATCAACAAAGACTAATTAGTAATGTAGGGTAGGAAAGTATTGTCCCTTTAATAAACTGGATTCAAATTTATTATTGATTTTATTTGTTGCTGCGTAATTTCGTGACTGTCTATTTCATTATGTGGTAAAAGTCAAAGATCGGGAAGGCAATGACAAGTGACTTGTTTTCGATTCTCTGAAGGCATTAACCACTTATTTGTCTGAATGAACTTTGAATGAACACGCTTAGAATTTAATTTTCTTCTTTCTTGAGGTATCAAAGGTGTTCCAGACTCCCTGTGATAATATGCTGCTCAATCGAATGTGACACATGTACAGCTGAGTTATTTTTACACATGTCGAATAGGTTCAAGAGTTCGATGAAAGGAGGAAATAAAAATGAAATATAGAAAGTGTTACAATTGACCTTTTTATCTGGTTGTCTTGACCCATGACAGTAATACTAATTGTCTCTCCCCAAGCCGTTTTCCACAACACCATTTGGTCATTTTTCTTCTTGAATTCCTGCCTCTTATGAGATAAGGAAAAATATATGTAAATAAAGTGGTTATCATATCTCTTCATGCTTTTATATGTTTTTATTTGAATCCACTCCCTAGGGATTTATATTTAGAGCACCTAATGTTCGGAATAAATTAAAGCAGTTTGAATTTAAGAGAAAAGCAAGAAGATACTCCCTTGTAAAGATATAGATGCCCTGGCAACCAGAATTTTGTGCAATTACTTTGTTCAGTATTTCCTATAAATAGCACTTGATTGCAATTGATAAAACAATAGTGTTTTTTTTCATTTAAACAAAAATTATTTTTGAATGAAAGTGACTAAAATAAGTATATAAGCAGAAAAATATATATAATTCACTTTTGAAATCAAAATTCGTTGAAAGCCAAGTTGGTTTATACCAATTTGTATTTGACAACTTTCGTGCGGTACTCGACTCTTGTCTTTGAGAATATCACGTGTAATTTTACCGTAAATGAGAGAGTTTCTCTCAATGATTACAGTCCGACACGGAACGTGTTAAATGTATAAATACGATGGTTTCAGTTTTTTTATTTTTTTCTATGATTTCGGACCTAATCAAGCACGGATCTAGAATTTTGTAATGGTAACATTTTTCAAAATCGGTTTGGAGTGATTTTTAATTGAGTCTGGTTTGCAGGTTGATGTGATTTATACGGACTTTGTTTGATCGTATTGATATTGATCTTCTTTAGATAAACTCTTTGCTCTTCGTATTCACTCATTTCTTCTTAAGTGGCTTAGTTTATATTTTAAGGGATGCAAGCAGTGCATTTCCATTGTTTCTATAACGTCTAGGGTTATTGTAGCTTGTTCGGGTGTACCTCAGGGAAGTTATCTCGGCCCCCTGTTATTCATTATTTTTATAAACGACGTTTGTAAATTATTTTGATTTGCTTCGTTTTTATTATTTGCTGATGATTTGAAGGTTTATGTTTCTATTGCAGAATGAGGTCGATGCATCGGTCTTGTGGTGTAATGAGAATCATTTAGAATTAAATCCTCTTAAATGTACCTCTCTTTTTTCATATAGTATTGATGGAACGATTATCAATTCTCCTAGTGTAGTGCTAGATCTTGCGGTTGTACTCGATCATAAGTTCAACCCCTCTTCTCATATTGGCCTATGAAGATGTTAGGTTTTATTAAAAGGATTTCTTGCGATTTTAGTGAACCTTATACATTGAAATCTCTCTATTCGTCATTGATACGATCTCAGTTGGAACACGGTTCGGAGGTATGGAGTCTTTTTTATACTCTTCATTGCGATCGTATATCGTAGTCCAAAGGTCTTTCACTCGTTTTGCCATTCGTAAAATTAATTGGGAGGGTGGTATTCCTTCATATAGTTCCGACCTTTGCAATCGTGTTCTGTGATTCGCTTCTATGTCTGGATTCATATGACGGAGACTATTTACCGTGTTACTGTCGTCATGATGCAAGTGTTAACTCCTGTAGGTTTGGGGATTTTGACATGCGTGCACATGAAGAAGAAGAACTAAGAAAACGATCGAGCAAAGCGACCCCAATGACCAGAGCTACCAGATTCCAATCTGTTTCTCCCAGATTTCCAATCAGCCTTCAGCTTTCCAGATTTACACCCTTGAATCCTAGATTGCATATAAAGTTCAAAAATCCATAAATTTTAAAAAATTCATAAGTTTTACAAAAATGATATTAACAAAAAGTTTATTGAAAATTGGAAAATATCTGGCTCTACTTTGGAGAGCCCCACAAATAAAAATTTTCAGAAGTTACATCGTATACCCTACACTGGTGCAAAATTGACCGTTTGCGTGTTTCATAGGAATAAGAAATAAATTCTCTGGGCCTGCATATATTCCTATACGTAAACGTGATACTTCCATCCCTCAATATACACGATAGATGCTTTTCACGAAGAACCATATAAATTAAAACCATGCAAAACGAGGCCAAGCGTCAATATAAAAAGGGGTTAGGTTACATTTTTTAAATTTGAATGTTGTCATCTGAATTTTGTAAGTTTTGTGGTGATTTTTTATCTTTTTATCTTCAAATGCATTTATTCAACAATTCATTCGCTGGGGTTTTAACTTTGAGCAAGTTTAAAAAGTAAAGTCGAATTTGTACCTATTTGTCGAGTTTTCAAAGTAGAACCTCCCTTTATGACAGAAATGATGTATCTTAAAAAAATAACGAAGTGTAATTTACGAAATGTGAAAAACATTATCTGAATTATTTTTATTTGTTTTCTTTTTTCTGAGAACTGTAACACGTTTTTTATCCCAGCTTTTTACCTCCAATATCAGATTTTATATGTAATTTTTCCCAGAATTTAAAAATTCTGATCTGACAGCTCTGCTCATGACGGCTGTTCTGTTCAGTTCTCTCATATCTTTCTGGTTAGAACTGGATCCCCATGGGGGAAAAATCACTTCAATCTAAATTGGGTGTATGCTGCCATTGCTGCCATAACATCTTTTGTTCAGTAAAAGTAATTCGGTACAGAAATGGTTCATTTTTACTTTTTTAAGCAACTCCTAGTGCCGTATTATGAGAGTGAAAAACGAATCGAATTTTTGAAGACAGTTTTGCGGTAACCGCGTTTATGTGGTGAAACCAGGTTAAAGTCTAATTGAAAATCGCTCCTGGGATTCTTACCTTCCCTTGAAAAGGTATGGTGATGATTTCAATAATGGTAATCTAGTCATGTCGATTTCAGTTTTATTAAAGATTACGATTGATTGCGGCTTAAATGCATTCAGCTTAAGACCATTTTTCCCGGCCTATTATCTAACACGATTCAAATCCATGTTCATATCTAAAAATATAAATCTTATTTTGCCTATTTCTGCCGACATAAACAATTGCACATCATCCGCATATTCTACCCTCTGGCTTTTTAAACCTATTTCTCTAATGTTATATTTTACGAAAATAGTATTGGTCCCTAAACAGATCCCTGAGATAGACCCAGATACCAAACGAATTGGAGTTTGACACGTTGTTCGAAGTAAAAAACTGAGGTATACTAGGTCTTCATGCTTTGAATTATATTGGGATTAGATTTGCGTTAATATCATAATCTTTATTTGCATGACAGTGTCAATCTCACCTTTTTTTGACTGATGCTACTTTGCGTCTAGCTGTTTTCATAAAGGTAAAAAAGGAAGCAAACATTTAAAATTTTGTGTTCAGATGATTACAAAAGGATGGAAAACTTCATAATACTCATCCTATATTTCTTTCCGTCATTTTTACAATCGAATAAATTTGACAGTTAGTTAAAATGGTGTTAACTCCGATTCAATTCAATCTCGATTTCCATGGGCTCTAATTCGGATTTAATTCGAATTGAATTCCACATGGAAACGAAGTAATAGATGAAGGTCTACTCGAAGCTATTATTTCACATTTCCGCATTTGGGACCATAGCTCTTTAGACTTACTGGAGTTGTACAAGGAATCAAAGTATTAAATAACCAAGTTATATCAGGTATCTGACAAACCTTCACCCAGCATTTCGAAAACCATTGTACTTGCCCGCCCCATCTCTCATACAATTTTTTGTTCCTAACACTTCAACTTATCACCGGTTTCATATACGACCACTAGTTACTAGTGTCCATACAAATAGGAAATAGTATATTATTACTAAGCAAAAATGTAGAATTTTTCACTTTCGCTCCGATTAAGAGTGTTCCATTTTGGATTTTTTCAAACTCTTTTTTTACGTGTTAACAATTTCGTGGGATTAATGATAATTTGTTGTTATCAGACTGTTTATGGATAGTCTAAAAGTGCAGGACAAGGAATATATACGTATTTCTGGATGTATACGCGAAATGTTGGATGTATACCAGAAATGTTTATTGACGGCATATATTATTATAATTTTTCACTTGTATTTTAAATTATTTCGCGATGGTATCAGCGTTTAAATATTCTTATGCAATCTTATAGCTTTTCCTTTTAAAATGCATATCAAGTTTACCAGCTGTATTTACTCGGAGAAGCTATGAAACACGTGCATATTTACATAAGAAAAATTTCCCTAGTTTATTACAAGCACCAATCAATAACACGTGTTTTGTGTTTATATTCTTATCTGTGTGGATTTTTTCTTATCTGTTTATTAAATTTATTTGCAGGAATTTGAAGGAAGCAGATAAGAAGCCATTCATTGAGTTTGCGGAGAAGCTCCGGATTACGCATAAGCAAGAACATCCGGACTATAAATATCAGCCGAGACGGAAGAAATCCAAAAGCGTAAGTGGCGGAAGGCAGAGTAATCCCCAGAGCAACGATTCCACAAAATGTCTAACAATGCAAAATAAAAAGAACTACCACTGTCGTGTTGACTATTCGCTGAACGTACGGACTGAAAATTTCCAAATTAATCACTCGGTTGAATTGCCCCATTTGAAGAATGAAATCCCATCCCCGTATGTCATGCTTAACGGCAATAATCCGTCACCAAGGAGTTCTCTTTTGTGTGGTGTAGGCGAGACTCCTTTCGTAACAAAGTGCGGTGAAGAAACAGACTCTTTCCGAAAACTTGATTATGGGAGACAAATGGGTTCTCCGTGCTCCACATCAAGTCCTGTGCAGCCCGTAGAGGTACATCCCCCCACTCCACCGGCGACACCATACACCACCAGTACCACATCTGCGATAATGCAATCGATTTCACCCCTAAAACGAAACTCACCGGAACTGCAAACATCACAACGTGATTATTCCGCGTACCAAAGGATCATCAACGGAGAATATTTATCCAGTCACGAACTGAATACAGCATTCCGACAAAAATTCAGTCCAGACTCCTTCAGATCTTATACGCAACATTTCCATCAGCATTCTTATGGCCCATTGGCAGCATCAGGTTCCCCATCTCAGACCTCACTTAATTATTTGCATCAGCAACAAATGGGCCAGACCTACTTGGCGCCAATCGACACAGATGTAGACCCCAAGGAACTTGACCAATATTTAGATACCCAACAAGGCCAAGTGCCAAAGAGCACAGCTCCAGGAACGCTATACAAACACCAGGACGACAACTTGTTGGAGCTTCAACCTGTTGGGATTGATAAATGTCTCAATGAAGAAAAAGCAGGCGTTTCCCCGCATGATGTGGATAGCTTTAATAATGGCTACATTCATGATGGGTCGTCCTCATATCCCTACATGTGGGGTAGCTATGCAAATTCATAGATTTAAGATAATTTCGTAGGTAACTTATTTCTAGTAATAACTGTAAGCGGTAAACTAAACAGTCGCTAGTAAGACACTTTGTATTGCCTTGTGTAAATTTTGCCTCTTATTAAAATGTTCTCTGCAAAATCACTACACCATTTTCATGGCAATTAATTAAGTATTTCAGCCACGTGTATTACAGGTTGTATTTACTGAGGATTGGTATAGTGTATAGTAAATTCTCCTGTGGAGAATATGATGAATGCGTCAGCAGATCTGGGTATTTTCGACATATGGTTTTCAAAGTTTGGCTCCCTCAGGGCCATATGGATCGACATTTGCATATTTAAAGCCATAAAAATCTGGAAAAGTCTCTGTTACATCCCAAAGGAATGGCTCTTGATTAAAAACAAAGCATCCTACGTGTGGGGAAGTTATTTCAATTTGTGGATTTTGGTTTGTATGTCGCTATTTTATTACTAAAGAGGATTCGTGAATGCTGAGCTGAATTTGGAGACACTAAGGATGCTTGAATTAAAACATTAGTATAATTATATTGAACTGCAGTACTTAACACAATTAAAGCATCCCTTACCTACCACTTTTTAATTTAAATTCAATAATTTGCGATATGAAAATTTTTGTTTAATTTAGTCTTATTGAAATGGATGCCATTATACCAGGAGAATCCTAAAACTGCGATGAGGGTTTATTTATTTATTTATCTATAGGTAATAAACGGACTGGAAAGAGTAAATAAAGTTGACAACCTGTCCTAAAAATTGGGATGAAATCAGTTAAAATTATCTTCAAACCTCCATTAGAATCGGAAATTCGGTATTAGTTTAAATTTGTGACTTAGCGATTTTAACATACCACGAAAAAGTTATCACTGAATTCGAATTTCATGCTATGTTAATTAGTGAATCATGGCTAAGAACTGAAATCCTTTCTATCCTTGTATCCATACCATATAAGATCTTTCAAAACGATCGTCGTTTTTTAAAGGTATCAAAGCTGAGGAGACAACCCTATAATGCACACAGCACAGGTTAGGGAAGAGGAGACTGGGAAATTTTAACCTGACAAATGTTGCAAGTGAGACACAATTTTTCGTATAAAATTACTGTGCAAAATCACAGTGTCTTCGCAAGTACAATTCTCCTCAATAAAATTACCTCCACCACTAGTACCGAGATGTATCGCCGCGCCTTGTACAGGATTTAAGCCCACGCACACAAGGAAGAAAATCTACAGACGTGTAGAGAAAACTTCTTCATTGGGAACGTAGCATATAATTTCCTAAGAGTTTTAGTAAGTAGTAGTAAACCTGCTACAATTGCAGCAGAAGTTTCAAAGTGAGCAGGATGGAGAAAGTCAGTTTTTTGAATTTTCCGAAAAGTTGCGAAGAAGAAAGCGGTGAAGTGGGAAGACACAAAAAGAGGGAGGATCGAAGCGGAGCCGATACCAATTTAGCAAGTTACCAACAGAATTCCTTCGTCATATCAATACCGAAGAAGTCCGTTTGATGGAGTAAGCCATATAACCTCCTTGTTTACAAACTTTGCTTTGCTTTTAATTTTGGCAGAATTTGGCAGAATTTTTTTGTCCGGTCGTCATCAACCCTAAGTTAATGAAATGCTTTTGGTGATGGGGTTGCGCAGGGCTCTATACTTGGCCCTTTTTGTTTAGCTTATTTATTAGTGACTTACCGAAAGAGGTTCAAGTCGTGCCGACAATCTACAGGTGTATTTAGCCATCCAATTAGGCGTCTCGAGAATTGGGCCAGATGTAATGATTTACAATTAAACCCGGAGAAGTCTAAGTTCCTACAATGACACCACATTTGATTTGTTAAACATCCCGTCAATGGTTGCATGCTACCTATCCTAAGTAAAGAAAAATCTCTTGGGTTTGTATTAAACAGATATATGACATGTTGTGATTATGTCAATATGTAGTTGATAGAAATTTATGGCGGGCTTCGAAAGCTTTGGCTCTCAGCCAGCATTTTACTTTTGCAGCTTAACATATCTGGTCGGTACAAAAACTTATTGATGACTTTGTTCCATAAATCAGTTATGGGGGATTCATGTCTTGTCCAGATTTTTCGTTTATTGAATGGTTTACCTACTTGTGTACAAACGCCACGGACCGTCAATGCATTTACAGCACTCACTCGTTCGAAGTCATATTTCATAGTTATTTATTTCGTTTTGGAGACGCGGCAATCCGTCTAGATAGATTTTATTTGACCATAATCTAATTATTTTGTTTATTCGCTTTTTATCTTTTTTTCGTTTCTTCTTCTTGTTCTTTTGTTTTGTATTAATTTTTCTAGGTTTTTCTCATGATGTGTATTTAGGTCCAGGTTTTCCTGAATTGTACTTACGAAAGTACTATACAATTACCTGAAAGTTTTATATAGCCCTCCATAATCACCTGAGTGCTATTGCGCATTAATAGTTATACGAATTTTGTTTTTTATTTTTATATAAAGAGAATGTTTCAGATTTTTAAAAGATAAATTTATTTTCCTTATTCATCACTCTCTTTTGATAAATAATTAAATAAATTAGTCATTGTACAACTAGTAAAGAATATACACAATATATAAATACTATGTAAGTGCAATTTTATTCCTACTAGATTCAACTCAATATACCCACTCAATTTCCTTCTATTTAATTTTCTATCAGCGATCCCATACAAAATATTCGATTTGATGAAATATGTTCGAAGCTCTTTGCTTGGAGCTAGATGACAGTGAAAGGAATTTATTGCAGGGTATAACGTGGGTTTTACTTGGCTTTTGAAAATGAATGGAAAAGTGAAATATGGACGATAACATGGGATGTGGATATTATGACATAAGCACTTATTTAGTGCTGCACATAGAGCATATTACCCTGCAGCATAGCAGTTTTTGGTGGTGCTATTTGATGTATAGATTTCAGATTAGCGAAATTCGTCGTCAGTTCAGTTATCGCTTGACCTCACATAGCCCAGTAGTGAATGCTGCAATAACGCATTTCCTCGTGAAAACCTTACTGGTATCAAAGACATCTGGAATGGGTACTGGGACGAATCGATGGAAATGGATTCAGCCAAAACTTTAAATTTCTTGCTCTTTTTTGCAGCTTCTACAGAAGTTATTGTAACATGCAGTGTAAATATTGAGTGGTTGTAACAGCAATGTTAAAAATCAGCTAGGAAAGATGAATAAGGTTAAATCTCTGGCTTAATCTGAGGACCAGATCCCAGCCTAACGTAATATCAGAATCAGTATATGCTCATTCATGATCAAGGCCGTAAATATGGACTAAATTTTGCACATGCCATTCACAAAAATTTTCCCAAGAGAAGATTCCGGATGCGTTTACCCAATGCCTGGAAATGTATATTTCGCAACACTTTTTGTGCATGTTGGCGCCTGTGGGTATTTGATAGGATTTTTATTTGGGAAATTCAGAAGGTAATTAGCGACTATGGGCAAGTAACGGCTTTTATTTCGACTGATAGGTTTGTGTCTATGGTTTATATATATGTATATGCATGTAAGAAGAATGTGTGATTTTAGACCCTCTTTAGGTGGGCTTGTCTCGGATGCCTACAGCTTATCTACTGAGATGAATTCCGAAAGCAAATCTTTTGTGTGGTACACGAATGGATCATCTTGTGTGGTACAGGAATGGGACAATGAGAAGACAAACAGGAATAGGGGTTCGTGATACAAATCTCAGGACCTTCAGAGCTCTCCGTAATAATTGGCCCATTCTCCAAGCAGGCATCCGCCTTATAGGAACCTGTAAGTTTACTGGAATAATCAGGCAGGCTTAAGAGAGGCGAAGAGGTTTATTCTCTACTAGAAAGAGAGGATAAGGCTGCTTTTGTTGAATTTTGTTGAGGTTGACCAATACCGATTATTTCTAATAAAGATTCAAAACGCAGAACATTTTGAAAAGGCGTTCACAATACCTACGGAGGTTATGCAGCTGTCATCAAAGAAAATTATGCGTTACATACGTTATAATTAGTCAGGTTCGGCGAAAACAGATTTTTTTTTTATGTTAAAGTGAATTAAATTGTATTTATTGGCCTAAACGACTTCAACAATAAAAAATTGTCGGTTAATCTTGGTGGTTAAAACTTACCGGAAACCACCTACAATATCATCGCATCGCATAGACTACTATGCCTTCCCAATAACTTCTTACAAGGTATACATTTCTTACTAAATTTTTTGTAAAGTATACATGTATATTATGTGTATATTATGTATAAATTCCTTCTTTCTTAGAAGATTTGCAGATTTGTTGAATTTTATGGAACCCAAAATAAGCTTACATAAGTTTTTTAATTAACTCTATAATTTAACGTAATTTGTAGGAATGTCTCTAGATAATTTCAACAAAACAAAATTATAATCTTGGTGAAAACAGTCGCTTAGGTTTGGCTATATCCGCCATGGAATATACAACAACATTGCCTAATGGATTTTGTTAATTTTATGATAATTACAAAAATCCTCCCCTAAACTTCAAAAGAATTTGCACACCTGATCTAACCCGTTGCTCTTTTAATTTCGTCCTTTTTCACTTCTTACTAATTAGTTTTTACTCCAATCTTTCAAAACCCCAGAAATTTTCATGGGTTCTAATTTACCCCTCCAATCTGGTCGGCCAGAAGTTTTTAATTACTGTTCATTTCGACGGAGAAATTTTGGGAGCTCATTGTTTTCTTCGTGAATATGAAGATAGTATGGGATAACTTGATAAATTGGACTGGACTAAATTACTGCTATATTTTCTTCAAGGTAAGAAATTTCATTTTTCATGGATGCATATATTGGTATGAGGTTTCATAAAAAATTTTAAAAACATGAATTTCACAAATATCTGGTAAATTTGGCTGAATGGGAATCCAGGCAGAGTTTTTTCAATAGAATTTTAAAAAATGGAGTTTTCACTTTACGGTCCATTATGAAATATACCCTGACCGTTTCATTGGAAAAAGACTGCACTATGAGAGAAGGGTTAAGACCAGAAAAAAAAGAGGACCAGATAAAACACGTGTAATCAACCTTTATTTCTGGATAAAGTGCGGGAAGAGTTAAGAGTAATGTAATATAATACCACTAACTCACGCACTCACGATTTTTTTTTAAATATTAGCATCATAATTTGCAATGAATCATAATTATCGGAAAGTTAAGTAAAAGGTTATCGCATACTCGCTCTTGTGAAAATCATACAAAATTAAGAAAACGTCTTCCATTCTAATTTTAATGTAAAATAAATTCAAATTAACCTAAAAATATTGGAAAAAATTCTTTTGAAAATATAATCTCACATTTTCTCGGAAAGTGCACAAATTTGCTTGTGGAGCGGGAAATTGGGAAATGCCAGGATTTTCATTCTATCCAAAAGTAAATAAAATAATTTTATGACCACGTTTTTATTATACTCCAGCACTAGAAGTAGAAGACAGCATGATTGCCTAGAATTCACGTGTCAAGAGAAAACGGCCACAAGTAGCAAAAGTCATAAAAGAAAATGAATCAGCGTATCCAAAACCTGCGAACTCATTAGTTAGAGCTGTTCGTACCGCACGTCCAGTTTCGGTTACCGATCGTAAAAATAAATTGAAACTGGATGCCACTTTTTTGCTGACGAATTTTATGACACCACCAAATCCAAGGGTATTAACTGGCTACTGCTCCAACTTATGCCTGATGTTGTAATTTATATAGAGCACACCGTAAAACATTTTCTTATAATTATCCTCGTTTTATTGCAATGAAAATTCAATACTTGAATTAATGGTATGAAGGGGTTGTGGAAAACGATATTGCCACACCCTCACAGAAATGTAAGTTTGTAGCATAGTTTTTGTTCCAATTGGTAAATTTTGGGGTCAAAATCAATATTTTGGTGTAAAGTATCATTCGTATCCACCCACAGCTAAAAGGAAATACAAAACAATTTTTAAATAAAATTTCTCGGGTAACATTTGTGTTGAGTAATGACTATAAGAAATGCCTCCTTATAAGCAACTGTTGCAGAGGTGATGCAAAGGCTGATGCATAAGTATTTAAGTGAAATCTAGTTTTATCTACCTGTAAACTATGATAGTGATAATGATTTGTCAATAGATTCTCAGTGATACCCAGCAATATTGTTTTTTTTTTTGAAGGATCTCTAAAGCCCTTCTGTTTTTGAACGGATACTTTTTATGTTTGTGTAGAAGTAATATTTCTATTGTTCTGTTGGGCCGAATGGCCTTTAACCGACCGGTGAATGTTTATTTTATTTCAGCAAGTGTGTGTGATTTCCGGACAGGTGATGCCAATGACCTCTACTTGACAGTTTTTATAGTTCAGGGGAAATACATCCTGCAGGAGTTGGTACTTTTTATCGTAGTTAAATTTTATGAAGGTTTCTGTTAAGGTTGTTGAACTACTTTATGTGGATATATTCGACATCTTACAGGATATAATGGTATAGTTTTGTCTGCCTGTGTCTGTTGACTGATTGTTAAGTACGTGATAAATTTTATTAAGTTTTGTGTAGGTAAAACTTTTACTAAGATTATAACATTTTAAGGCAAGATTTGGAATGCCTTTACAATGTACTCTGTTTGCCACAAAAATCATTATAAGGACTGTTTTATCGCTATACTGACGTATTCTCGAGAAATTTGGGTGGTTGCTAAGGGACGATAAAGTCTAACAGAAAATTAATATTAACAAATGTAAGTGATCACAAAAGAATATACTAGAGAGGCATTAATACGACAAGATGTTCACTATTGAGGTAAAGCGTCCCGTTTAAAAAGAGAACGACAGTTTTATCAGGAAAAGATAACATCCAGAGGGAAGAGGATCACAGGAATAATAAACAATTACTTTAGCTACTGCACATTAAAAATTGTCGGCTAAGGGGATTGGAATGAATAATTCATAAATTGAACAAAAAATAAGAAGAACTCTTGATGAAGTTTTGATTTTAACCCTCAACATGCACTAGGGATAAAGAAGATTCCAAGGTAAATTTTCGAGGATATTTTTTCGCAGAACGCATGGGAAATTGGAGCCGATGTGTCAGGATAAATATCTCGAAAATATCAAAATATCTGCAGAGTACCTTTATATACAACAATTTTTACGTTTATTTTTCAAGAATTTTTTTACACTTAATTTTAATTTTATATCCTTTGAACAATTCAGGCTTATTTTTAAGATCTTGAGAATTGTTCCTGAATTCTTTCAGGTCATAATTATTCATTATACAAATCTGACAGTCGTTTAATCCACGTGCTGGACACCATGAAATTTCCTTACTTTGCGCTTGACGAGAAAAAAATGTGAACAAGTAACCAATAATTAAATAAACATAATTAAACAAGCGT
>QYTT01085216.1:19463-61948 GCA_006980735.1 Dasypogon diadema | reverse complement strand
TTCACTATTGAGGTAAAGCGTCCCGTTTAAAAAGAGAACGACAGTTTTATCAGGAAAAGATAACATCCAGAGGGAAGAGGATCACAGGAATAATAAACAATTACTTTAGCTACTGCACATTAAAAATTGTCGGCTAAGGGGATTGGAATGAATAATTCATAAATTGAACAAAAAATAAGAAGAATGGGAAATTGGAGCCGATGTGTCAGGATAAATATCTCGAAAATATCAAAATATCTGCAGAGTACCTTTATATACAACAATTTTTACGTTTCGTTTTCAAGAATTTTTTTACACTTAATTTTAATTTTATATCCTTTGAACAATTCAGGCTTATTTTTAAGATCTTGAGAATTGTTCCTGAATTCTTTCAGGTCATAATTATTCATTATACAAATCTGACAGTCGTTTAATCCACGTGCTGGACACCATGAAATTTCCTTACTTTGCGCTTGACGAGAAAAAAATGTGAACAAGTAACCAATAATTAAATAAACATAATTAAACAAGCGTTATGTTAACAAAACCCCTACAAATACCTAAATAAATAATAGTTTACAAATAAAATTAATATAAATGTAATGGGTAGAAAAATCTAAAATGTAGAAAATATTATAATTAGTATTGGAAACCGTAATTAGTTTAAACGAAAAGTTTTAATGAATAGTGAGTAAAAAATTGAAATTTTCCTTTTGGTTAGAAATGGAATGCTCCGAAATCTTAGCAATGAATTATAATTGAATTAAATTTTATAATTAAATTGAAATAAACACTGTAATGAAATTGTATTGAGAATAATAATTATCAAACTCAGTTGTAAAAATTAGGAACTAAATAAGATAGATAAAAACAAAAAAGAAATAAATTCAACAAAATGGACGAAAAACATTAACGAAATCATTATATAGTACATATATAAAAGATGACTTTACTGTCAATTTGCTAACCGTCTGTAACGAAATTGTAAACGTTCTGGGAGTTCCGGTGGAGGCTAGGGACGGTAGGCTCCCTGAGTAAAAGAGAATGTCGACAGACAAGTGAGACACTCTGTTTTCAGAGCCCGAAGTGTTCATTTGAATAAGACGGCTTTCTACTAATTCTACCAGAGATTTCTTGTTTAGCAAGATTTCTATTTCTGCTTTCAGCATTTTATTAATTAATTTCATCATTTCTCTCCATCCTTCCCTACTTCACGGAATAGATGGCGAAGTAAGAATTGTGTGTCAGATTTTCTTGAAATTTTACTTTGGCTGGCGTTCAGCCTCACCACCGCCATTTCCGTCCTCTTTATTTAAAACCGACCGGCTAAACTAAATTTTCATTCCAATTCCAGTTTCAAACACAGTGGTGTGTCAGGAAATATCATTTAACTTTAATCAATATCCTTTCTTTCTCCGCGGTAAAATCTTGTCATTTTACTCATTTAAAATTTATTTTCATTTTATTTTTGCCGAATCTTACTTTTTAATTTCATACCTATTTGCATGTTATTATTCTATTTTTATTACATTTTTTTTAGTTTAATTTTAAATAGCTGTATGTTTTAACTGTTCGTTTTAGTCTTAAGGATTTTATTTTTTTACGAGATAAAAAATCATTTGTAACACCTGAAAGGGTCAGTATCAGTGTTTGCCAAATTTTCGTAAGCTCAAGCACTAAATCAGCAAAATTTGGGCATGAATTTTAGCTTAAGACCATCACAAAATTACTTCGGAGTAGAGCTTTTGACGGAGAATGGGTAAAGTGTAATTGTAAACCCATTTTCGTACGTAGCCATTCAGGTAGCTGGCTTTAACATAAAGTTAAAAGAAAAACTGTTGAAACTCTGCTGATAGAATGCTTAAATTAGAGTTGCGGTCACAGGGGACAGAGCTTAAATTAGATTCTTTTTGGGTAAAGAGGAAGCCAAGAATATTCGGAAATTGCAAGAGAAACTCTCAAATCTAGAATTCCTTTTGCAATCTCTTATCTTTGTGAGCTAACATTCTCGTCCATGGGAACACTAAAGACAAGAATAGAAATCGATTAGAGCTGAAGAATGATTTAATTATGTGCAGTATGAAAATGGAACCTCACTTCGAAATGAGTAAATGATTAGTAAATAAGGGACAAGGTCACATTTCTCATTAAAATCGTTTTGTCTATACTTACGTGCATTCTTATCATTAAAAACATAAATGCTATGTCTATGTTGTTTACTTACTTGTTGAGACGGTGCGCTACCCCCTTCCGAGGGCTTTCTGACCCTCACCTTGGCTTAAGGCATTTAACACGTTACCTGCCAAATTTTCATCACTGAAAATAACTCCTCCCAAATACGTGCAAATTCCTTGTGATATTCTCAGGGAACTGGTTAATAGACACGGGTTGTAGCGGAGCCATGGATATTATAGCATTACCTTGCCTGCTTAGACTATAAAACATTGGAAAACATACCTTTGTATAAAGTTCTCCACAGGAACAGAGTGTCTTACTTCCAGCAAGTGCCAACCTGCAAATTCCATCAATCTTACGATGGTTTTGTTCAAGTTCAAGTTAAAGTGAAATCAATTCGTGCAGAAACTTAAAGGATTTCCATTAAAGAATTTTTGTGTGTTACACTAAAAATGACTGACTCGTGGCTTTTAAAAATGCATCAATAATAAAGCAAACACTTTTCTAGAGGAAATTCTTCTATCCGTCGACCAAAAAACAGCTTCCTATAAACAGTTTATCTCTGACTCTGTAGAGTACATTATGGAAGATAAATAGGTAAAGTGCTTCGAGCTATTGTTCATGAAATGAGGCAATTTTGGCAAGGCTGTTAGCCCAAATGAGCCTGCTGCTTTTAGTTCATAGGAAGCATGGCAAATTAATCATTTTGCCTGCACGTCTACCACTTCATGGGGCTATAATGCTTCACATTTAAATTAATTAACTGCTGGCTTAGCAAACCCCAAAGCATTCATCCTAATTACCACAACACTATTCGTCTTCTGTTTTCGTCTACTGGAAATTTGAATTTAG
Organism: Dasypogon diadema; assembly: GCA_006980735.1. Taxonomy (NCBI): domain Eukaryota; kingdom Metazoa; phylum Arthropoda; class Insecta; order Diptera; family Asilidae; genus Dasypogon; species Dasypogon diadema. The sequence continues at coordinate 58,942 of QYTT01085216.1, read as the reverse complement.
CTGCTGCATCCGCACGTATATACTCGTATGTACGGCAGGCTATTATCATATCTCTAAGCCCTTACTTTAAAGTATATTCAGGTAGGTAGATATGTGTATTTATGCAGAGATTACAGCAAACTCAATTTCCCTACAGATTCTTAAGTACTTTAACTTGAAACATGAATTTAATAATGTGAATCTATTGGACACAACTTCACAAAGCATATATATATAGATTGGAAATGTTGGCATACAAATTTTTTAGTAATATCATAACTTCCGCTAAAGACGGGACAAGAGAACTCCTTTTACTAAGAAAATAAACTTTATCCAGCTTTCAGAACACCCGAACCATATTTTTCGAGTTCCTTTCATTGACGTGATATGAATAAATGATACCCGCCTTTACAGAGCATAAGTAGAATATCTGTTCATTTCGACATATCCCGAAATTCTGACCGGATTTATCTAGAGAAGTGAACTCCCTGAAAATGGGTGACGTATTTCAAAGGCTAGAGTGGTATCCTTTTGGTTCTTTTTGTTCTTCTAGAGAAATTTGCCAGAAAAGTGAATTTCGTAACTCGATTTGGAAGAAATCTTGGTGTGAGGTGGGTTATAGGTAGCTGGTAGATGTGTTTCATTGGATTTTGTTCCCGACCAAAGTTTCTTCACTTAAATTTTCTCTTTTTGGTTATTTACCATTACTCCTTGCCTTGCACTCGTTTCAACTACGAGAGTTCTCGGGAACACAGTCTAGAGTGGATAAAAGAACATTATTGATATCAGGATTCGCAGAAAACACTTTACACCCAATTGTACAGAGGTAAAGGATGGCTGCAATTTTGATTTGTTCGATGTACAATTTATGGATTGGAGGAAGGTTTTGCTTTCTCCTTTGGGAGCTACATGAAGGATTTTCTTTCGTTTCCTCTTGTGTATTAACTTTCAGTTTACATTTCATATTGAATTACAAAAGTTTATTATTCTAAACGATGTAAAAAGTGAAACGAGAATATGAGAACCATCAGAGAATTTACAAATGGGGAGTTTATGATATTTTTATCTTTGTTGATGTTCTATGAAACGAATTACAATGGCGTAGCGACTTGAATAAAGAGTACAACAGCAGCTCTCCGCTTGAAATTCAAGCAAGGACCAAGATGAAGAAAGACAACCATCTAGTATAATTTAAAATTGTCACTAATTTTTTCATTTACGTAGATTTGAAAGATTCTTGAATTATATTCTACCCTGTGAGTATGGGGTTAGGGTAGTTCGCAATATGCTCCGCTTTTGAGTGAAAATGGTAAACTTGTCCTCTGTTGCGAATTAGGTAATAAAATTCTTCGCTTGCCTGAGGGTCCTTGCACGTCAGGAAGTGCTGGTAGCTGGGATTATCGCACATTAGTTGTTGTGTATTCGACTTTTCCGTAGTACATTTTTAGAACGGCCACAGAAAAGTTCGTATCCAATAGATGGTGATTCTTTACTATCTTTTGCAAGCCGGTTAGGAATTTCGTTTTCCACAAAACCTTCATGTCCTGGTATCTAAATTAACGTAATCCTGTTGTGTTGTTCGGCAGATCCATACAAGTTTTGGCAGACAAGTGACTAAAGTGAGTGCCTTTAGTATTGCCTGAGTGTCCGATAGTATAAATATTTCTGTACCGCGTAAATCATTAACGTATATGCAAACTTGTGTGGCATGGGACTCTGCTTGAAGAATGGTTGGAGTAATACCGAGAGATTTCGGGATTCTGTGATTTGTATCATAAATCCCTATGCCTATTCTCTCTTTCACTCTAGATCTGTCTTTGTAGCAGACAAGGGATCCCATTTCGGAGATCATGCCATCAGAGTGCTATGCCTTTGGATCATTCAGTCGTACCTTCTTGGCGTGACATCCAACTGGATGATTCTACTTTAAATTCCTTAAGAACCTTATTAGGTGCCCATCCATAATGTTCGGCATTAGGAGATTCATTCTTTTCAGTCTGATGGTACACAGTGAGGCCTTTCGCTTTACATGAAATGTAATGGGAGGCCCACTAGTACCAATAGGCTGCCGTAAGATAGATGCATACACAGATGCGACTGTAGCTCTCAGATAAGTAATAAGTAAAAATAAGCGATAATAACGACTAGTTGTGACTAACGATGACTAACTGTGTCGATTCACAGGGTTTTTTAACTAACCCTCACGTATAGGCATGATTGGAGTTACCAATTCGTTTGACACTCAGTTCTTTCTGCCATAATGTTGCCTTGGATTCATTTGAAGTTCTTTCTTCGTACTTAGTAACTCAGTCAAACTGTGGACACAGATGGCATAATTGTTTTATACGATCGTATGCATAAAGAGAACAAAATTTTGTCTGCTTTTCCTTCATATCCGGAATAGCCTCCATTAGGTATCGGTCGCGTTCTAAACACTTACCAATGATGTACGGTCCTCGATACTTCGGTACTTGTTAAGTTTCTCGGTTCTCCAGTAGAAGGTGGAATAATCTCAATAACGACTGGGTCACTCGAACTTTGTAAACTGTCGGAGTCCGAAGTTTCTCCGGAAAATATTTCTTCCGTTTCTCTTGTTTGGTGTTAATCCTCTATAAAGCTAAACGACATTTTTTTGCTATAAGTATATCGGTTATATCATGTTCTTCTTCAGATAAATACAGGTTTGTTCGCGAGCGAATCCTATAAGGAGAAATCAAATATGATTTTATTTGGTCGTGAATACCCAAGTCAAGCCAACTGGGTGGCTGGACTATTGACAACACCTGTACCTGTTTCGGTCCTGTTACCTCAACAGAAGAAATGTACTCTTAATTAAAAATATCGACATTGGTGGAAGAATATTTACTGTGTTGAAACCAGCATACTTATCTATAAAATCTTTGCATGCACTTGAAGTTTTTTGGTTTACTTTAATTAGTTTAAGCGGAGAAAACTTTTTCACATAATTCCATGAAGCTCTTCTGTAAACTACCTACTTCATCTCATGTAATAAAAAGAACAACGGAAAATGCATAATTTATAATATAGAAGTAGACGCAGAATACCTCAAGATAAAAAATGGATCTATAATGCCACATGCACGTTTCTAAGCATTCCCTCGACCTCAGTGTTGGATTAATAGGTTAGACGTGAAGGTCCAGTTGATTGAATGGGGATTTATATGGATGTTTATATACACATGCCGTGCCCTGAATTTGTACGCATCTGACCAAGTATTCACAGAAGAGAATGAATGAGGAGCTTTCTTATCACAATTGTAGATATATATACATATAAAATGTACATGGGCAGTATACAGACGATATAAAGAAAAATTCTTTATTCCCAAGTAATAATTTAATATCGTTTTTATTTTTCTTTGATTCATAAGGAAAACAACGGTTTTCTGCAAGAATATCCTAAATTCTGTTTTCTTTCCTGGTCAAAACTGTGCTTGGCATTATATGGGGGATGCTCTATAATTGACTTGACTTGATTCTAAGAAAAAATAAATAAAAATCTGAAATTAAAAAACAACACAAGAGTAAGTAAACAACAACGTGAAGCACAGATATATTGAATTGAATTTTTTATAAGAAAGTACGTTGAGAAATGAAACATTCTTATTTTAGCCCTTAAACAAGGTTGACCATAAGGTAATAATATTATAAAGGCATGATATAGAAAAGCATATGAGCAGAAACTTTGAGTACTATATATACAAAGAAAAATCGATTGCTAGACACATAGATACCGTAATATAAATAGATGGAGCGTTTCCGAACAAACCCATACTAAATATTGATACCGAAAGTGTTTCAAAATATAACTCTCTCCCTCAAACTCAAAATATGCTACTGAACTAAAATAGATAGATGTATTGTTTTATATATCTATCCTTTGCATCCTCAAAAATTTATTTCACATTTTTCAGGCAAAGCAAATCCATTAACCAGTCAGAAAGAAATTCAATTTTGTTGAGTTAAAGTCCTTTTGGAACGTAGTACGTAGCGAATAGGTTTTTATCCACTGTCCAAAAGTTGTTTCAAATTTGAAAGTTGACACTCCGTCCATTTATATTAAAACGTCAGTGACTTTAGCACATCATAATCAGGTGAGTTCTTGTGTGCAATAATTTGTACGAATGTAGAGCTTACTTAGTGTTCACACCTTATGCGGCTCATACACGTTACGATCTGCAGTACAACTTGGTCGAATTGGACATGTAATCGTATCGTGTGTAGGGCTGCTGTCCAACTGGTTTTCAAGTTCGTCCAACGGCTGAATGAAAATCAAATTGTTTTAATTTTTTGAGGGCGGGCCTTAAGGTTATACTGCAGATTGTATCGTGTATGGTGAAGTTGTATAACGCATTATATCAATTGCTTGAGCGTGTGTAGTAAAACATCAAACAAGATGTCAAACCAAGTTGTACTGCAGATCGTAACGTGTATTGGCCGCATAATGACAGATGTGGTAAGCCGCTCGATAATGTGTAAATAAGAAATGTCAAATAAGTATATTTTTGTCAATTTTTGCATGGAGAAATGGCAGATAAACATAATGCGAGCGGCTTACCTCTTAAGTCACACGTACAGTGTATATGAAAGTTGTGGCCTATTCTGCCTTAGTTATATAATCTAAGGTTCATACAGCTACGATACAGATGTGTTTGCTGTCAATCTGTGTTATTTTTCTGTTCTGCATCTGCGCTTACATTTGTAAGCAGTGACGCACAGTGATCCGATCAATATATGCTAGGACGACAAAATTCCAATGTGTTTATAATTTTTTTTAACTCTCTTAATAATTCATAAATAAGAACATTTCATCCGATTTTTTGTAGGTTTATGCATTAAAAAGGGGTATATTGAAATGAAAGATTGTTTTTTAGAAGAATGCAAATTTTTATTATCCTCACCTTAACTACGTTCGTATCAATAATGAAAAATACATCTTTTGATCTAAAAAAAGCAAAAAAAGTTTTTATTTAGAATGACAAAATGAGGATGTGGAAGTTGTCGTAGGAGTAACAGGAGCCAATAATAATTATATATATACATAATTTAAAAAATAACATGTCTTTTTTGATGGCAAATCCCGGTATATATTTATTACAGGGCCGGATGATATGATGACCATTGTAAGTAAATCGTAAATCTCTGTTCGTGGCATTCCTGGATCACATGCGACTGTGAAGCTGTCTGCACCTTCGACAATTTGGGCCTTTTCTGATCGATCGTGGCAGAATATCTGACGCACAATACACTTTAATAAGTATTGACTATTTTATCATTTCTATTGATTTTCACAGAATGAACGATGACAAGAAGAAAAATTCAAAATTTACTATTTCAGATCATTTAACACCAAAACTACCAAAGGAGCCATTTTGATCCCTAATCCCTCTTTCTTTGCATTATTCAGCGTATTATTTTTATCTCTGTTTTAAGCAGTTCGGTTGTTCTACTGTTAATAATCCTAAAGCAATTCCAGTAACTTATAATTTTCATGATTTGGAATATAACTAAAATCTTCCACTCTGCATTTATAAAACAGAAAAAGCATCACTACGTCAAATAGACGACAAGTTATTTATCTGACGTTAAGTAAAGCAGGAACAGGCATAATTACTTTAATATTTGCACTATTCGTGCAGAGTAATTGTTAGATTTTATATCTTTGCTGACCACCTGCAGACTTAATTAATTTTAATGATACATGTCACGTACTAAGTCCATTTATATCACTTATTGCAGGCATTACATGAGTGAGAAAACTAATATCTGCTATGGTACTTTTGAAACATTAATTTCATTCGGCACCCCAAGATTTTCATGTCAGCTCGTTTGTGTTTTCCACGTACTGGTCTTTATTGAATTTTTTGGCAAATCCAATTTCGCTTTACTATGAGGATATGAAAAGGTTTTAATATGCGCACTTATTACATAGCAAATAGAAAAGCTGAAAAATGAGTACTTCGACTGTAAAATTTTATGAAGACATATTTTACAAATATAGTCCTCGATCGCATCAGTCTTAAACTTCATCTTTGGATCTTTTCGTGTTAAGAAGTATTTCTCTGCTTTTCTGTGTCGTTAACCCAAATCAATTTGGAGAATTTATTAAATCCGTAATATTTTACAATGGTAATAAAATTATATAACTAGCAATCCGAGGAAATATTTGTAGGCTTAAGCCTGAAACAGATTACAAGTACTGAGTAGCGCAGCCAAACAGCGATTCGAGTAACCGAATGGAAACGACGTCCAATGCAAAAGATTGCAAAGTGCCGCAGCTAAACTTTTTCCAAAATAAAAACCGTTCATTTGGCTGAAATGTTTCCAATTTTTCCTCTTCCCAGTTGGCAACACTGAACAGCGGGCAGCCAATTTAAAAATCGAAATGACCGAGCAGCCAAATTTTTCCCTGCACGTAATCTGTTTCACTTTATGCTCTCTTCTCTAACTTTTGGCTACTTGGCTGCCCCACTCAGTTATTGCAATCTGTTTCAGTTTAGTCATTCCAATATAAGAAGCGTTACATCCATAAAATGCAATTTTATTCTAAAAAAAAACAATTGATTTGTCTCATGCACATATTGCATCCTTCGCTAAATCAATATTATGTTTTTTAAAAATATGTCGTAACATGTCGGTGATTTGTGGGTAGGAAACCACTTTAACATAGTTTTTACTTTCTTTGTTATCAGTATGATTTCTTTTCAATGTCGTCTGATTTCTGTAGGTTACGTCGTACTGCTTTTACTTCCTGGATAATTCAGTTAAATTGGACTGATGGGGAAATGAATTGCTGTGGACTCAAAATATATTCAAGACTTTTAAGGATCTATTAAATCAAAAGAGACATAACGTCACAATGTTAAGAAGTAACATACATAACAATACATGGACTTGATTTATTTCGCAACATTGATACCAAGTCAAGCGATAAACTTGAAAACTTTAATCGTTCATATGTTGAACAGCACACACGTAACAACTTCAATCATACAGTGAGCGAGTGTTGCGAATCGAACCAAATTTATTAAAGGGATGTGTTTGAACGAAAGCATTTTAATTTTTACTATTAGAAAATGTCGAAATATTTTCCTAAGGCTTCAACGTTTTAAACGGTATCTTAGTTTCCTTCTTAGGTCTTATACTTTTGGTGACAAGGCGAATTGAATGAAATAATTTTTCACAGGGCAACCATTTGACAAAGTACGCTTTTTTTCCTTAGCGGTGGTTTTCACATCTGTTCCCTTATCACGAGAAAATTAAACCTGTGGTGAAGACAACTCTCGATAATCGTAAACCTGCGCCGCTTACTCTAACAAAAGATGATGCGGAGGAAGGGGGGGGGGGGGGGGGTGTTTTTCACTGCTTCATTCCCTTTTAGCCTTTCGTAACTTCATATTTTTTACTTCACTCAATATCGTAGCCCTTGCCTTCTGTGCAATTCTGTTATAATTATGAAACGTGCAAAGAGGGGCGAAAAATATAATGTCTCATTTATTATAACGGTATTATCGAACTAACGAATGATCAACACATTCCAATAAAAATCGTCATTTCTCAGAGAAGAGGCGAGAGATTTTTGTTTTTCAAGGACCGACTGTATGGAATAATTAACAAAACCTAAAATTCATCGCCAAATTGGATAAAGTTAGCAAGTGTGATATAATTACAAAACTCATTGTACATACTTCAAACGAAAAATTTAAATTTCTCATAAGTTCAAACACCTTCAAAATACAAAAGGAATGTATGAATAAGAATTTTAACTTAAATAACAGATAAAAGCTCAAAAAATAAAAAGGGACATTATTTCTGTTTTCTCTTTTCTTTGCCTAGCCTAGTTTATATTTTACGGGACGTAACTTAATTAGTTGCAGACAATTAATTTCGAAAACCATTTAAATAAAGTGCACTCACGTGTAGTTATGTCGTGTAATTTATGCAGAGGGTAATTGAGGTGCGGTATAAAATAATACACATTTCGTCACTCTGTCTTAACAGAGGCTCTTCCTTCCTCCCTCTCACTCCACTAAAGTAAACTTTAATGTTCAAGTTAATATGTCCTTTGTTCTCATTGTCAGAAAGTTGTAAGGGTATTTCATTATCTATTGCTGCAGTCAAGTAGATACATTAAAACGTAAGATACTATTGAGGTAGTAATTATGTACATCTAAAACGTCCCTTTTGAACTTAGAACTCTCTTAGCCAATCAATATAAATTTGCCATCAGAATCCTGAAGTGTTTCCAGTTTCGAGACTTTTAGTAATTAAAACTTGAGTTTGGTATGCTTGCCAGTGCATCTTGTTGAAAATAAAACTTAAACTGTTTTGCTTAAATTAAAGAAGATTCCATGAATCACTCCAGCGCTTATATTGCATATAGTACACAGGCTGATACGGAAAGGTCGCAGATGTTATTTAGAGGTCGAAATGGAGAATCAAAATTCATTAAAAAAATCAATTTTTTGATAATATCGTCGCAACGAGTAGGATTAGAGGGATATAAGTATATGTCCTAAAAAAGGTTTTTAACGAAAATACAACTCATAATTATAACTAAATACTATATATGTATATAGCTATTCACATTTTCCGGGATGGATATTTTTAATGTCATTTAAAAGGATCTCTTCCATTTGCTTTACAATATTTTTCCCACAAAAATTCACACAAATGCATATCTAGATGCTCTTTCCTAACTCCACCCCTCCTAAGAGATCTTTTTAAATCCTTTCAGCTACATTCAACTTTCTGGGTATGTGCACCGGTGTCGGGATCAACGAAATTTTCATCTTCTGATTTCCCCAGGACTATAGGCCGCAGGTATTCAGTCAGAACGTACACCGACACCTTCACTCGATATCTTAATTCCATTATTCCCCTTCTTATCTCTCTTTCCGCCAAGGCTGTGCTAAAAAAAATACTTACCTACTTCCTTCATATTTAAAATTTTGTGAATGAACTACTTAGATTTACGTAACATAACCCCATTTGAATTGTTCGTGGGTTTCGTGGACTCAAATATCAAAAACTACGTGGCGCCCTGAGTCCCCCAAAGTTTTTGCTCCAAATGGAGAGAAGGAATGGAATAGGGACACATGCGGTAAGAAGCGGGGTTGTGCTCGCGACTCAAATTTTACCTCCAGCTAGCGGAAATAACTCAATGACTTCCTCGTAGGATTTGTGCGGGAAGTTCTATTCACCTGCACAAAAGGAAATAAGAAGAGCGCCGGACGCAAAAATTTCCTCGTTAAAAAAGACACAAAGGTGTTCAGGTCTGGCGCAAGGCAAATCCATTCCTTTCTCCAATAATAGCCGGGGTAGCGTTGGCCCACTCTACGGAAGTGCGTAATAAATTTGGCACCCAATTATTTTTTTTGACAAGTCGCAGTGCGTGCAAATGGGCTCATGTGTATCTAGCAAGCTCGTGCTAAAAATGGGTATTCCGAAAGGTTCTATTCAGGGCCCATTATTATTTTGTTTATATGCAAATGACTTATAAAATGTAATAACACAAGTCTTGTTGCTCTTTGGACACTTACCTCAGTCTAAAGTTATGTAAACAATTTTCTGTGAGCGCTTATTTATAAAAATCTGCTGAATGGAATAATTTGTTAGGGACAATAAAAAATACAACACGGCAATCTAGACGACAATATGCCACTACTTCTCACTATATTGCGTAACACAAGATTTTTAAATTTCACCTTGAGAAAAAATCAACAGATATATTCCCACCAAAGAAACTCAAGTTTATTGCTTTATATCTAACCAACTTAGCAACTCAATTTCTTAAAGTATGTATTTGCAATTTTAACTTAAAATACACCTTTATACTTTCACCTCAGTTCACAATCCTTCAGCATTGTTGGTCAATGGGATCTTTTATCACCGTCGAAACTTTCCAACGTCTGTCGTATATATTATGTACCTACGTCCATTTTCCTTTTTTAAAGTGTGCTGGATATTGGAGCACGACCCAAGTTACCTTGGTTGTATTTATAAGGACTCACTAAACGACCTCTTAAATTTTCTCAAGGGTATTCATGCGATTTTATAGTCGGCATTTATTGATGTGTATATCAACGTAAGAGGCCGGAATAAAGTCTCAAAAGATAACTAAAGTAAAGGTGTTCAAAATAATTGCAAATAATGTAAATTTTATAAGATTTACCTGATTCATATGCTGTTAGATCGCCGTGGGTAATTTCAATAAATTTTTTCTTAAACCGAGCAGAAAGAGAGCGCGGTTGCTTTCCAATTCAAATTTATTCATGACGTCCACTTTTTAAGTAAGAGATAAACCGGAAATCTCTTATCTGAGGTGGAAAACTCATTTAGTTAGGCCTGAAAAGCGAGGCAAATAATTCTTGTGTTTTTTTTTTGCAATCTAATTTTTGTGGCGCTCTCTATCGTAATTATTCCAAACGAACCCTTATTTAAGAGGAACATATTTGTATTCATTAAGTATAAATGTCACGGCAGCTTTGCATTCATTTTACGGCAGTTAATTAAGTGAAATTAATTTTCGCATTTGGTTTTTGTTAAGAGTCACATAAAAGCTAGCCTATCTGAAAATCTGATTAAACGGCATTAAAGACACATCGTGGAATTGGTGAATGATGTTTCATTAGTCAGAGTTTCACAAAAACCACGTTTAAAAAGCAAAAAACGAAATGGCTTTTTCAGAATGCGGCAGATTAATTAAATTGTTATGTGGAATTTAATGCCTTTTTCGCAATAATAATTGCATTTAAGGTGACAACTTTTAAGATTTCCATCAATTACCATGATTTCCTCCCCAACTGACAGAATACTAAGAAATAAAAAGGTAGTGAGCAACTGGTCCAGTGGTATTGGCATTATTATGTTATAACAAAAATTATTCAAACAGTAGGATTTCTTTCTATTTTACGCAATGTATTGTATATTAATCAATTCCTCAAATTCATATAATACTGCAAAAATTAATTACGCATTCCACGTCAACCAGGACAAAGTTCTGTACGAAATTTTTCTCAACCAAAAGAGATGTTTGTGGTTTCAAAATCTTCGTTCTGATATATATTTTTGAATGGAATATGGCCTTTTGAAAAATTTTGGAATAATATCCAAATTTGACAGACAATATGATGATATTTTCATTTCAAGTGGAAAATGTACTCAAAACCAATTGATTCCTGAGTGGTTTCTGGGGTCGTTGATTACGAACCTGAAATCAGAATGTCAAAATTCAAAATAATTCAAAATTGTAGACCCAATATGATCACCATCTGTGAGTGTTCCACTTTGAATGACTGAAAATTTCTCAAAACGATTTGAAAATGTTTACTCGGGGATTTTTGGGGTCACGAATTACGAATCTGAGGTCAGAATTTCAAAATTCAAAATAATTCAAAATGGCAGACCCAAGGTAGCTGCCGTTCGTAAGTATTCAAATTTTCAAACTTTCTTTGTTTTCGTAGCATTTTTTATTTTAGTTTTCTTAATCTATATATTAATTATACAAAGAAAGCTCCCGGTTCCGTATTTCAGCCACTTTTTTTATATGGAGTTTCATCGAGCTTTTCTTGAGATTTTATAATGGCAACACTGAACCGCATCAGTTCGGGGTTGTGTTCATTACTTTGGGGTTACGTTCCTGGGTAACTTTTGTGTTAAGTTCGGTGTTTGACACCGATAAGTGTGCAATACATGGATTTATTGGAACTTTTTTCATTTCATTATTCTGCACGGTAAAATATTTTGCAAGTGTCTTTTTACTGCTTGCATGCATGGGAGGATTAGGGCTCCAGGGGACATCTCTGAAAAAAACGCGCTTTGAAATTTAAGGTGCAAACTGAGGGAACATATAAAAACGTTATACTCATATACCTTCAATTTGTGCAATTGCACAGCGGTCTCCTAGTATAAGATAATTGTAATTGTAATCAATAATCGGAATTAATACTAGAAACTGAAAATCTAGTACTGAATAATTGAAAGGCAATCAATTGCTTCGGGATACAGCTTTATTTCAAGTTTATTATACTTCTTAGTCACTTGTTGCATTTCTTTGGTGTAGTGGAAGAATTTTATAGCTTCAAATTTATTTTATACCCATTTACAAGGATCTTGTGATATCAGTATTGCTTCTGTTTGTTTAGCTTGAAGGCTTTGCTTTTCAAGGTACCACTGATTCCATCACATGCACGTTTACTGTGGGCAGTTGCGTCATTCCGCCTTCAATGTTGAAATCTGATGCATCAAACTTATCATTTGTAACCGATTTTTATATTGTTGCTTGACACTATCGGTCACACAAACGATATTTCTTACATTCGGACGAACTTTTTGAATTTTTGGCATCATAGTTGGTTGCATAATATATGCCCCGGCACGCCGTCACCATTTTCAAAAAAAAAAAAACATAACAATTGCAAATCAGTAATAAAAATAGCTCGATTATTAAAATAAATGTAAATCACCATTAGCATTGTCCAATTGGTTTACACATTATAAATTATTTTTGTTTATAAATTTACTTAGGTTTAATTATTCATAATAATTTACCAGGCTATTTATACATCCATAGCAATTTTTTTGTAAAGAATCTAAATTTTGCGGGGATAAAAAAAAATAAATATACACAATTTTCGATATTAAAGGACGAAGAACGAAAAAGAGATACGAAATATCCTTCTTCCTTAAGGTGATCGTATATTGCATTTTATGTAATCTGTATAGCCTTGCCTTTAAAATGAGTCATAAACGACTGATTTACGCTTTATATTTCAGAAGATATGATTTTTTAAACACTACCAGAATCCCAAATTTTTTCGCTTTTTCGAATGTAAAAAAAATCGTAACTCCACAAATAATTTTCCGAAAACCAAAATATTTTTAATTGTACGAGTTAGAAAAATTTCATTAAAATCTGAGACAGTAGATTTAGATTTTCCATGGAATGATCCATGGGCAGTTATAGAAATGCTACTATAGTCCACCGTCAATCATGACGGGAAAAGATAATCAATTTTTAAAGTGAAAATTCTATAGCGAAGGCAGTGAGTCAGAAAATGTTTGTAACGAAATTCAAATGTAACGCAAAAGCAGTAGTCGGCTAATTAAGAAGATTAAGCAGCAAATGGCATTGGTTAGTATTAAAACTGTGAACCGATTGCGTTGGCAGTAAAAAGAAAAATTCTAGGTGATTTTTAAAAAAATTACTTTAAAACAACATAAAATGTGCATTCATTAGAAGTTTGAAATATTATAAACGAGGCATATTTAAAGTACATTTCTGAATTTTTATACCAAAACATATCGAAAATTGCGGTGATCAAGAGAGATCTAACTCTCGGTGAAGTTAACAACTGGCGTGCAAATTAGCACTAACTGCAGTGATCCAAAGCAGATGATTAACGTTTTGAAAAATGTCGATACTATATTCTCATCTGTAGACTTAAAAAAGTGAAATTTCTGCGAAAAAAATTGCGAATTGATTGGATAGACCTACATACAAACGACGAGAGAGAAGCCCGCATAGTCACTTTTAACATAAAGTTTTGTGCGATGGATGTAAGTGCGTCGTCATTTTTACGAATAGTCAGTTATCCAGGATTAAAGATTTTAATGACTACAAACGAGTAGAGATTTAGAAGCGAAGAACGTGATATATTAGCATTTATGAATTACGTTAAACTTTATAATGAAAATAGACAAAATTTTAGAGGCTAGAAAGGAATTCTAATCAAATTTGGATATTGATAAAATCATAGAAATATGTCGACAAATGCGACGAAAATAGCAATGATCTGCGTATGGTACAAAACAAAAAAGGCTACAAAAGTAGCTCTCCAATATCGTGCAAAAGGTATGTTCGAGTTTTAATAATTGACGAAGTCCGCGTCAATTCTTCAGTTAAAACAAGAGTTTGAAAGACTTTCTCTAAATCCACACTATATTTCAACATCAGGACTGGCAGAATTTATAAGTGAGAAATTAGGTTTAGAAATTTACTCGTTCAATACGAAAGTTTATGAGCCCACAATGTGAATCTTAATGATAACGTTGCATGATATTCTAATATTTTAATTTTGTCTCAGACGTGGATAACCAAAAACGAAAATATTGCTATATTTAATTTTAACGTACAGTTAAATATAAACGTCCTAATGTATGATCAGGAGGTATAACTATATATCTAAATATTGATGATACTACTTATATATTACCGTCATCTATGAACAATGAATTGCAGTGTACACGATCAATCGAAGTTCTAAATAAGGCTTGTAGTAGAAATTTGTGCATCTGAATACATATACTATGGAAGACAGATAAGTAATTATTTTAGTCGCTAATTGTATATCACTAAACAAAAATATTATTCATCGATCACCACAACCTTATTCTGCGGAAGTTGCGGCAATTCAAAAACAGAATTCTTAGATGAGATTTTAATATAAATTTTACATCAGAATTATCAATACCGTTGTCTGTTTGTTTTTACAGAAAAACTTGATTTAACAATTTCAAATAGTCCAAAATGTCAGTGAAGAACCAAACATGGAAAAACCATAAACGCAATTTTTAGAAGATTTCTTCAAACAGTTAATACAAGAACGTTTGTATCACATTTTAGTTATCATTGTCCACAAGTCTTCTCTATTTCCCTTTTTTAAAATAACAAAACTAAAATTTACCTACATTAAAATGAGTAACACATATAAAAAATTGAATTAAAATGAAAAAGGTGATGATGATGCTATAAAAAGTGTCATTTCAACCGTGCGTGTGGATAAGGTACACACTATTTTTTTTACATATTATTACTTAATTTTTTAATTTCGATTTTTTTTTATAGATTATAGATATTTTAAACATTTTATAAATTTCAAAGAATCTCACGAAGTACAAAAACAGAATGAAATGGTGGGTGCTTCATCCACATAAGCGCACGGCTTCGTTCGTGTTTTTGGCATTTCTCGTCCTTTAGAACGCATGGATAAGCTTCGTACAAAAGATTGTCTTGCTCCCGCACAGTTACCTAACCGAAATTGAATTTTGTGTATCATATTAAAAGTATATTAAATCCATACTTGCAATCATTAAATACCGGTTTAAGGAATTGTGTAGCGTTCATTATACGTTAGACCATTACTTAAATACGCATTTCTGCAATCCTTTTTACACTGTTTACATTGTCTATAGAGTCCGTTCAGCATAACTTTATCAGATTTGCGCTCAAAGACCTTCCATGGATCTTATAATAAACGATTTATAGGGAATCACAAATAGATAAACTATATTAATAATAATTGCTTGCAATAGGAGGAGAAAAAAACGAAGTAGTCACCCAACGCAGGGCTCGAACCTCCGACACTAAGATTTGCAATCCCATCACACCCATCCATTCATCCAGCCTGGCACTGATTATGGGACATAATGCCTATGTAAATAATTCAGAACGGAATGACAGACACACAGATTAATGAAGCGAACTCTATTAGTAATTACGCTGTTAATCTTTATATTTTCTAAATTTTAGAAATTTGAATATTTCTGCTGTAAGATTCGTATTTCCAATTGTGTTGTAAAAAATACTTTTGTCGAATGTATGAGCAGGTAAATCTCTTTCCTTTCATAGAAAATAAAATAAACTCAAACAAAATTTTTTGGATCTAGCATAGTTTTCCAGAATTCATGGAGGAAAAATATTTCCCTATGCTCTGCTTCTGACTCAGTATTATCCCTGCACAGAAGGAATCTTTTGTTTTGTCAACATATCTTATCTGGAACTGTCCAATGTCAGCCACATAGAACATTATATGTACATAGCTTATGGATAATAGAAAAGCTCCGATTTTTTCTATTATAATTACATTGGGAAAATTTGTGCTTTCATTAGCTGGGTTTTTGTTCTTTAGCAACGGAGTAAAAGCTCAAAATAATTGCGCAATCTATCGAATGCAGAGTTAATTCTTCTTAAGCAAATTCAAGATAAGTAAAATTGAAATTTATCTTGAAGTTAGCTTTGTCTACATTTATGTGTGATTTAGTTTCTGTGATGAGCAAAATCACCTTTTAAACACAAAAGCAGTGATTGGCATTTACGCGTAGATTTGCATTGTCTACACTCCGGGGCATTGGTTAACTATTAGTATGTTTCCATGCAAGGTTGAACCCGAGTTGAACTCGGGTTAGTGGTCATGGAAACTCGAGTTGAGTTGAGTTTTGTTAAATCCAAGTAAACTCCACGAAAAAGGTCGGGTTGAGTTGGGTTTAGCTACAAATATCATTTTTGTTTTGGTAAAAATGGCGGCTGGGCCAATTTTTTGGGCGGAAGAAGAATGCATTTTATTAATTTGAATAGTTTGGGAGAAAAATATGTTAAAATTAATTGGCGGAAAAAAGCATTGGAGAAAGAACATTTTTAAAATTGTGAGAACTGAATTTGAAAAAAGGGGCATATCGGACAAATGGCAACTATCAACTCAACTCCACAAGTGCTCATGGAAACACTTCAGGTTAAGCGGCCATTTTATAAACTCAACGAAAACTCAACTCCAACTCAACCTTGTGCATGGAAACTAAGTATATATGTCGCAGCTTATTTACCAAATTCAAATAAACAGAAATTTTTCTGCTCATTGGCATATAAAAGAATTACTTTGAGATTTTATTAAATCCAAGGGGGCAATACAGATATTTCAACTAAATAACTACACTATATGGCACTAGTTGTATAATTTTTCCATACAAAATGCGACACTTTAACTGGGATTTATATTTGCGTACACATTTATTATATAGATTAATAGAGCTAAATTGAACAGCTGTTATTCGCACATTTGGCACATGTAAAGTCATCTGAGAAACTTTTTTCATAAATTGCGGTCGTGTTGTGGCAATAAAACAGGAAGGCCCTGTACGCAGTATATGAGCTTGGAACGAATGTTAAGCATTAGCTAACAATAATAACGACTTTTTAATTATAGATTAGGCGAGATGGAATTATCAATTAGCCACCAAGATAACACGATCTAACACCTATCGATTGTTTTATATGGGGCACTATCGTTCTTCAAGAAACATCGGGCGACACTACGTATACTCTGCATATCTCAAAATGTAGGGCATATATAGTAATTATTGTAGTTTTCACTATGTCATAAACAGTTAAGTTTAAGATTTCTTTAATAAATTATTCAAAAACTATACGTTATCCATTTTATTTCATAGTAAGGAATACGGAGATTTGTATATTTATGTAAAAAGGGTATTTTGATTTTAAAAATTTTTAGATCCTAAACAAAGAGGAGTAGGAGAGTGAGTAGGCACTCATTTAAAAGGATTATTCTTTTTCTATAGTATGGCATCAGAGTTGTATAGAAATTACGTCTAAGAAACTATACGGGCTTTTTCATAAGAAACGAGCGATAAACTTTCAAATGCAATTGTTTATCTCTTAAAGGCCTATGACTGGAAGCCCGTCTAGTCACTTTAACTGGGACGCTCTGCTTAAGAATAAGCTAACAGCAAGTAACAAAACAAATATATTACGAAATGAATGTTCGCAAAATAATAACAACGATATTCTTAAAAATAATATAATTTATAATTTGATCAAAATCATTTGACATTGATTTATATGATGGGCGATGGGCCCTATTCTAATGGGTTTCCTAAAATTTACTTTATGTTATGATCGTAACATAAAACTTTTTAGGAAATTCGTATTTTAATGTGTCCTCTTAAAATGAATTTAGAAGCAATTGTGTAGATTTCTTCTTTTACGTTTTCCTCCAAAGTCATATTTAACGTAATTTTATTGAAAAAATCCGAAATATAATAATTTTTAATTTATTTAAATGCTAATTTATATCAAATTCAGAATATTGACAGTTCCTAACATACGACAAATTTCTTAAAATGTACTTGAGAAGTTATTTATGTAACCGGAAGTTTTATGTTATGCTGTCGTGAATTTGACGATTACAATATGAATTTTGTGTCACATGATATAAAATAACATAAAAATTTTCTCCAGATAGCACCCAATATCTATTGTCGACATTGTTTACATAGATTACATTGTCTACGTGAAATATTGCGACGTAGACTACGTCATTATTTACGCGTCGACAATGGCGTAATTTACGTTATGTAGACAATTTGCCCATCACTGCACAACAGCTTTCGATAAACACCGTCTATTTTCCCGTATTTAAAAGAGTTAAATAACCGAGTAAGCTTATTAACTCTGCAGCTCTGCGAGTTGCTGTAAAAAATCGCTGCTATTATAACATATCTTAGTATCACATTCGATTTTTCTATCTGTAAGTAAAACGTGCTAACATTCATCAGGAAAACTTTGCAGCAGATCTAAAAGAGAGACTTTTTCAAGAAGAAATTAAATTGAAAAGAAGTAAACGTGCAGGCTAAGAACGTGAATGGTGTGGAATACATTTCAATGAAAGCTAATTGAATGTAACAATATTATCCCCACTTAGCCTTCCATTAGTTCTTTTTTATTTTTTACTGTGAACAAAATGTTGGCATTGATTTAATTACTGTCGTACAACAGCGGAATTTCTATAGTTCAGTGTAATCTACGGAGAATGTGAAAATTTCTGGCGAATTCATTAAGGACAATGACACAGCTGTACCGAGAAAACTGAAAACTAAAGTTTTGTGTCTAACCTGGGGCTGCCTGTTAATTGAAAACAAGAAAGTACTGTGAAATTTTCCTCTGTTTGATTTTGCTTGAGAGAAGGATCACACAATTTAAATAGGCGCCAAGTTTTCATGGTTTAGGAAGGAAGACTTATTTTAAATTAATTTAAAATGAAGTGCAAACAATTGAAAGTTACACAAAACTTTCATAATACCACGTGGAGTAATTTTCGTGAAGAAAAAAAAATATATATTTCATTGCTCTCCATTCGGTACAGTAATTTGTAAAGTATGCGGTCTTGCATTATTACGACGGAGAATAGGTCCATATCGATTAACTAATTCAAGCTGATTATGGATTTTTGTATATCCAAGGTTTATCTGTTTCCGGCTGTTCGTTTTCAGTGACCTTTTTTGGCTTCTTTGTGAAGATTTAAATCTCCTACCAAAATTAGCCTGAAAAATTAGTTTGTGATCAGTATTTTCACCCAAACAATATTAATTTTTGAGTCATTATTGGAACCATTACGACCTAATTAGAATTCATATAAGAAAAAACAAACTTAAAAGGCAGTGAACATGTTTAGGCAGAATGCTCGTCAAGGCAACCATAAATCCTGTCCCGGAATACAAATAAATTTTGCAAAAATCTAAAAAAGCAAACAGGAAATTTTTTTATTTATTCCTGACTGGTAGCAATTAGCTGAATAATTGCATCTTTCAAATATTTCCAATTTTCGGCTTTTAGTGAACCAAATCTTTGGTTTATGGCTTCCAAGTTCCTTCATCTTCTCTAACCTTCAGATCAAAATACACCTGAGTAGTTTTTAACGCTAAAAATTTCCTTAGTTACGTCTTCAAAATATTTCCAATCTTACTGTTTTGATTTTTATATTATATTTTTTAGGGTTCCGTACGTCTGAATGAAAAAACGAACCCTTATAGGATCCCTCGTGTATCTGTCTGTCCGTCTGTCACAGCCAATTTGCTCCGAATCTACTGGACCGATTAAATTGAAATTTGGTACAAATATGAACTTCTGTGACCCAAACACGAACGTGTAACGTAAATAAATAAATTTCGAATATGGGGGTCACTTTTGGGGGCCAAATTAGAATTAGAAAGTTAAAAAAAGTATTGTCTCAAAGTTATTTAAGAAAATATATGAAAATTGATCATTCCCATCCCTCCCCCCTCTTATTTCCGAAACTACTGAGCCCAAAATTGTGAAAAAAATACTGAAAATAGTTCTTTACTTATAGATTACAAAAAAACCTATAAGAAGTCCATGGTCTTCAAATAACATAGTAAATCTCTCAATATTGTGCGTAACAAATCAAAAAATGAAATATCAGAATACCTTTTATCCTTGGTCTTAGTTCACGTACTCAAGAATATACGATAAGACAAAATTCAACAATAGACAATATATTGAGCAATTTCCTTCTACAATTCGGTATCATACATAGTTTTTTTTAGTTACCACAAACAAATTTGGATCAGATTTAAAAAAACATGGTAAATAACATATTCCTCGTACGGAACCCTCCCCACGCGAGTTCAATTCGCACTTGTCCGGGTTTTTTTTAACTAAATACTTAACTGTCTGGTAACTATGTTACTATATCACGTAGGATTCGCTCCCAGGAGAATTTCTTTCTTTATGTAAAGAGTAGAATTGTTGTTTTATTAGGGTTTATTCTGAGACTTTACCTAACAAACATCGTTATAATTTGAGGAGGTATGAAACAAAAACCTATAAATCCAGTTTTATCATTTTTTCTTATTTTGTTTTTTAATACAGAGTTTTCGGTATTGCAAATACGACACTGTAAACAAAATTGATCAGAAAGCACATAATCCTTACGAAAGTTGTGTTTGAAATGATAAGGTTGAATCTTGAATCACTAAATCCAGAAGGAAATTGAATTTTTTCGAAATTGGAATAGAACTCGATAAATCTCGAACAAAATTATCTAGCATGAATAATATTTAGTTCAATGCCAGTTCCATCTTGTTTTGTTACAGGAACTCTATTATGTTATGTACAAGTGGGAACAGCAGAAAAAAAAATCTTTTGCTTTGAAATTGAAAATTCAAAGAAAATTAAATCGCTCACCCTTGCTGTATCCAAGTTCCGACTCCCATGTGTAGCAGGGCATTTCGGAGTTGCTGTCTAACAGGTATATTAACATTGATTATTTTACGAAAAATAAAATAATATTTTAAACTATGAGAGAGCTGTGACACCACTTAATAATGCCCTGCGACACCCGAAACGCAGTTCTAAGTTCTAACATTTTATTACCGTGCGAATTTCGTCTCAACTCACAGAGATTGCTTTCAATAATTATTGTTGATCCGGAAAAGTATGTTTTCAATACTTACCTTTTTTTGGTTTATTATGTAGTATCCATTTACCAACTATAGGGTTCCAATCCCATTCTATTGTAATTGAGTCTTGTTGCTGGATGTCAGACTGCTTATTTCTTGGCAGAAATTCCTTTATATGCTTAGCAACGGTAAGCTATCTCTGAGATTGGATAACCTATTTTAAGGATGCATATATTACCTACTACAGTAGTCAACGTCATTTGTGAAGTTTTCATCCAAAAAGTCCCAATATTCACTGAGCATAAAATATTTCTCATAATCATACCCTGTCACATTTTGAGGGTCTTCTTTAAAAAGAGGAGAACAACATTGTCCGCAACAAACTTATATCGGAATAAAGCCGTAGAAATAAATAAATCTATAGGTGAAATTTTCGAAATATATACAAAATAAAATCACACAGCATTTGTGAGGAATTAACGTGCCGGGTAAGTCAGTGAAGAGTAAAAAGCCCTTCGAAAAATGAACGATATAACAAAAATACCTACCTACTCCTGTAGCACAATGCATAAACCCTTGTTCGCAGACTGGTTCGCTTTGTGGCCCTAAATTTGTATTATGTAAGGGCCCAAGGTACCGTAGAGCTTATTTGAAAGAGGACTATAAACAAATCAATCAGAAATTAACCTTGGAAGGAAGGCTTTGTGGGTGGTAAGTTTCTGTTGAACTTGAAGGGCTGAGGACTGGTGTGTCTGCCTCAAAACTTCATTTACAAAATTCAAGTATATAAATGAAAGCTCTCTCCATGCTATATAAAAGCTCCCTTCGTGAAATTGTTTGCTCCCTAAAGGACAACGTACCTTATCATTCTCTCGATTGAACTCAGTTTAGTTCGATTTCATCCAGTTAAGCGGTTGGAAGCGAATTCTTGTTAGAAATTTTTTCCGATATAAGTCGATGAGTGCGACAATCTGTTACCACTAAGCATTGTCTGGTTAAAGGGTAATTATAATAATTAACAGAGGTATTGAGAGCAAAATGTGAAGTGTCCAAAATTATATTGGTGATAAATAATATTGTTTCAAAAAGTGGTGGTGGTGTTAACCCTGATTGTGTTAAGATTTCGTATTCAACATGTTTTGGATTTTGCGGCACACGAGGGCTGCAAATTTCTTCAATTCACTAAATAACAACTGTGCTTTGAAAGCCAACAATAATAACAATAATGGTAATTGGTATTCTAGATCACAATAATGTTCCATAAAAATTTATAGCGGTTTGTGCCTCCTTTTAAAATGTAAAGCAATCCCTATTAAAATTCGGGGGGTATTCAAACAAAGTTATAAAATGAACACTTTTCGTATATCATTTATTTTTTATCACATCATTGAAAGAGTGCTAGAAAAGCTGTTTATCCCATTTAACGCATGTTTGCGATGGGAATATTTATAAGATTTGAACAGCCGTTCTTTCCGCACGTTTACATCAGCAATAAAGAAGTGGTGAAACCTAAAAATGTCCTGAATCTTGGACATGTTGCTAACTGCTGAAAGCGTTGTAAACGTGTAAAATTGAATATTGAAGGTAGACATTCTGTTTAATTACGATTTAAATTTGGTTACTCCATTCTTAATTAAACCATTCAATTATACTGTTCTAAATAAGAGAGGTGATGATTTGACAACGCTACGCTGATTGGCGTAATTAAGAAGAGAACTCATAATTTAATCGAAAATTATACTGTGCCAGAATCGTAGATTGTTATACTTTTCCTAGAAATCAGCTTTTCTTCAAATATGTAAATTTTAAACAGAATTTCGCCTTAGGAGCTTGTCTGCTAAAGTAGATGACATATGTCATGGAGCATAATAATATGGTTTGTATTTTAAATTTCTTACTTGATTTATATAATGATGTTATTGTTTTTGAGTAATTCGAAAAATACGAAGATACGTTGTTTCGTATACAAAAATATCCAAGCAAAATTTCTAATATAATCTAACTTTTATTCTGTGTTATTTTTCATTTTCTAAAACGTGTTAGCCTTGAAATTAAGGTCAGAATTTCTTTTATTGGGTGTTAAATTGAATTTTCATTTGTAGGTATAATCTTAATAAAAAGGGATCTTCAATTGTTTATTTACGTTTATTGTTTATTGGGGAAAAACAATGAAACTAACATGGAGCTTTCCATATAACCGCAAAAATGAGAAATAAAATAAAATACATAATAAATGAATCATTGGAGAGTATATGGTATTGGTATTTGGTTTATCATACTCAGCAGTCAGCACCTTTTTTGTTTTTATAGTCTGTTCCCTCTGGCTCGCAGGATATGCCCTTTGCTGAGATTTCATGGCGGCCAAAGTATTTAACCTTCTTTCACTTTTATCTGCACGTTTCCTTTGTTAAGGTTAAATGCGTAATGCTTTTGCTCTTTCCAAGACTTTTTCTGTCTATTAATTAGAATATCATCTAAATTTCTCACTATCATCAGGAGATCATACCACAAAATTACAAGTTTACAAAACTATCCAAAAAAGCACAAGTGCTGCAGGAAAAATTTATTAATGTATTCTGTCTGTAAATTAGCCAACTCTACACAAAAACTGCAATTAGCTGCTTTCTTTTTATTCTGATCTCTATTTGTAGATCTCCCAGTACAATTCCCTAAACCAAGTCTCTATCTGGTTTAGCATACAGATCAAGGGAAATTTTAAAATTTCCCAGTACATAGCAAAGTCAACTTTATATTATATCCTACAAATATTATTTTTGCTTGTTACAAATTGATATTTAAATAAAATAATATTAGAAATAGTATAAAATTAATTTATCTGCAATTTATAAGTAGTTGGACTTGTGTAAAGGCTAAAAGATAGCTTTCCCGTTTGACAATGTATATCCATGAAGTTAGCTGTACTTCAGAAATCTATTAAAATCCAAAGCCGTTTCTTCAATGATCGAATCACGCGGATCATTAAAAAAATGCAGCTATTGTTGAAATAAATATAATACCATGGTTTTTATACCATGGCTTTTCTACAAGATTAACCAGGCTTTATTTTGGCATATAAATTGTGACGTCACTCTGGAGAAATTGAGTTTAACTCTTTGCTAAAAGAAGAAGAAGATGTATTGTTTTAGTATCATTCCAATTAGAAACAAGCAAAAGAGACATAATTTTTTAGTGAATTTCTTGTGGAAGTTTTAATATAGATAATAGAATCGGCATTTATTTTACATTTTAATTTTCATTTTAGTATTTAAATTTATATCACTTATCGCCAAATTGTCACCATTGAATAGCTGTGAACAAAAAGTATAGAGAATGACGTCACAAAATGGCGATGCAAAATAAAAACCTGGCTAAATTTGTAGTCTGTAAACATGGAAATAATATCAAATAGGAATGGAGATAAATGGTCAACTTCTGTTTGTGGTAGAAACCATGCTTTTGGGTTCGAGAGCGCACTGCGTTCCATCTTTGACGGGACGCTGGGAGCCTCACGCTTTGATAGAAAATTACTATTTCTTCATGAAGACCATTTTTTGAAATTGCTACAGGCAGATTTTCTTAATTTAATCATCTTTTGTCATTATTTCTTTGATTCGCACTAAAGAACCCACCTCATACTATTATGGAGACTCCACGGCATTTCCTGCTTTGTCTCACTTGCAATAGGCTAAATTATCAAGACCAGTACAAAGGCCGTCTAACTCATCTAAATAGGTTAACTCACGATTCGTCAGACCATATAATCTAAATATTGCTAATTAGTATGAGTTCGTTGTAATACCATTCTCAAATCTTTAGTCATGCACTCAAGGTATTTTCTAAGGAACTTTTTTTTCACTAAAATAGTTCTGCGGGAAGAGTTGGTTTTTTATTTTTTTTTTATTATAGCGCACATGAAATTTAATATATAATATCTTTAGCCTGGCGATAGGTGGCACTAGTTCTGGAAGGAAGGGGGGGTGTTGATAATGTACCATTATTGAGATATATATCGAAAAATTCATTTTAAGCACCGCTGAGGTGATATCATTGCCTTGTAGTGTATAACTTCTTTTTGTTATCAACACAGACCCCTGATTTGTTTTTTGCTTGTTAGAGATGTTTGTGGTTTTTTAATATATCAACAGAAGTAAGATTGGAGGTCTTTGGAAACAAGAAATGCAGGCTGTCAAACTTCAAATTTTCACTTTCCAGTACAATTTTTTCAACTTCTAACTAAATTTCTGGAAAATTTTGGATGTTTGTTTTTCTCATTTACTGGTAGCCCATGAGGTTACTACTCAAACCTTACTCCATACATGAACCTGGATTTAAAAAGTATAAGGACATATGTGTGTTATTGCTTATCACTTCTTTGAACGGTAAGAATTTTTCGGTGAGATCTTGAGGTTTTTTTTCTTTTATTTAGTGGCGTTAATTTTTAACATTCTTATTCATTTTCCTCATAAAAGGAGCTCAATTACGCAGTGATTCATTACTACCATTACATTGTATTTATCTGTTGTTCAAAATGCCTATTTAACAGCTGTTAAGTCCACAACTGGTGGCTTAGCAAAAAAGAAAGGGAAAACAGGTGACGGATTAAAAAAAAAACAAACAAAAATAAAAGGAAAGCAATTCGACCAATAAAGCTGTGCGAGATGATTTGGTCATCATCCATTTAATTAATCTTCTCCGAACTTTTTTTTATAATTAGTTCTCAAGGCAATTCGAGAAATATTGAACTGTTTTTTTCTAAGAATAACCCTGCCCCACCAGAAGGTGGGATAGAAATCCCTCCCTACTAATTTAACTTCTTTAGTCAACCTTCCTGTTCTTTTGTAAGCATCTCAAAAATTTTGTAAATTTATTCTCTAGAATTCTAAAAAAATGTGCTGCAGGTTGAAAGCAATGCGCTCAAAATTCAAAGTAGCGTAAGCCAAAAATATACCTAGCACACGAATTAAACGCTACATTAAGTTTAATCCGATAAGTGCTATTAAGAGCACAACATATTACATCCTAGTAAGTTATTAGGGATACGAGGAAGGTTTTGATAAGATGAAGAGGAGTAGAAGGAAGATGGGTCCAAAGACCCCTTAAAGAACTATAAATCGTACTCACAACTTTATCTATGTGCTCATTCCAACTAAGTGTGGTATAAAAAATTACTCCTAAGTTTTTAACAGAATTAGAGTATGGAACTGTATGTCCTTAACAATAAATAATAGAATTTTCGAAGTATCAACATTTGATTTATAACTAAATAACAACTACCTGAGTTTTTTGCAAATTAAGCATGAATTTATTCTGTTTGACCCAATCGACAAACAATACCAGATCAGAATTATAATTTTCAATATCAATAGTAGTATCGACATAGGCAAGGACAGTTGAACATCATTAGCACAAAGATTAATTACTTAGGAACTAATTAATTGTTCCGGAACATTTATCAAATCGTTACATAAAGTAGAATAACAAAGGACCTAGGATTGTTTCTTGCGGTACTCCAGAGAATAGTGATTTAAATCGAGGAAACCCTCCACAGGCATTAACTGTTTGGTATCTGTGAGAGAGATAAGAATAGGTGTATTTGATAGCAGAACTGATTTTGGATTGATATAACTTTAGCAATCTTCCAATATCAAAGGAAAATTCCTCTTCCAATAGATGCATTATGTATGTACCTTAGAGGGTTGTAAAATTACTGGAAATATAACTTTAATAAATTTGAGGTCAATATTGTCTAGTTCCACTGTTGTTGTTTCAATACAACCGATATTGGAGAGTGAAAAGTCCCCTTCATATGTATTCACAAAGTCAGTAGCTGAACAAGCCGAGAAATATTCAACTAAGTGAAAGATCAACTTTATGTGTAAGGTCCAATTTTTTAATATTTCCCCAAAGGTCAGGCGGAGAACCCTTCAGATCAAGTTTTTTTTATAATATCCAATTTTATAAGTATGCCAAATTTTAGCTTAATCGGATACTAGCAAGTGGTTGAAAACATTTACCTCAGTAATATTCGAAATTCGTAACTATTTTAGATAATGCTTTCATAGAGAAATGTGCTAAATCGGTCCCTATATTGACTTTTTGTCAAATTTCCAACAACTGCCCGGACCAAAATTAATCATCTGTAACATATTCATCACGTTTTCTGTGTTCACTTCCTCTGTAGTTCACGGAAAATTCAAACTTGCTTGAATGAAGTAATCTGATTAGATTTCATTTATGTAAATACAACTACTTATTTATATAAAAACTTTTTGCTATTGCCAAAAGATACTCCCTACACGAGTGTTTCTCATCGGGGGAATAAATCTTGGGCATATTTCATCTCATCCGCACACACCCACCCACTCAATTGATACAGGGAAGCTTTATTTATTTTCGCTTGTCTATTTATTTTGTTTCGTAGACATTTCGGTAGCTGAAATAATTCCGCTTTGTGATATTAATCCGACTATTGCTAATAAAATATTCCAAAATCAATCCCTTAATGCAGGAGTTAATGAAGCGGCAATTGAAAGTTTTTGATTAGCACGTGTCGGATTAAAACTTTTGCTTTCGGTATAAAAGTTCTGTCTCGGTTTTGAGAAGGCCCCACAACAACAAATTTTAATTACGTATATCTGTTGCATTTTAGAAACCAATTTCGCTTTGGAAAGACAAGACATTAAGTAATTTTTTTCCTTGGCCTAGTAAATGGATGTCTGCCATTACTTTTAATGTGCTTCAAGGGAAGCAATCATGAAGTCATTAGCTCCTAATTTGGATTTGAGATGTTCTCACTTAAGGATACCGGGAGATTGTGATCGAATTTCCGAAAGCGAAATTTGAATACTTCTATTATTGTCGTAATTAGCGTTAAATTACCCCGAAATCAGTTGTTTCAGATTAATACTTAAAGTAGCAAAATTTGTTGGTCTTTATGATCTTATGTAACGTCTAAAAGCTATCTCGTGGGCTGTAATTACTGAGACAAAAATTTTGAGAGAGCATTGTCGCCTATAGAATGGCACCACATTTGTTATTACCTTATTTATGTCAAAAAAAAATTCAACATACATTAGAAGATTCCAGCTCTGTAAATGTGGGATTCGTTTAAAAACTGATTGATTATAATTATGAAAATTGGCACTAGAATTTGTAGGAACATATAATGATCGCCATTTGCAATTCTTAACAAGAGAAGCAGATTTTTTTTTTTCTAGCAGCGAAGCCAAAGTAGCGAAATATGGCACATTGCTTGAAACTTAAATTACAAAATAATAATTACAAAACCCACGTTCCTACAATTTCTTTGATTTCTTCCTAGTCTCCCTTTATGGAATTCATTTCAAATAGAATTTTTCATTTTGATCATAATTTATAAGCTAATTCCATTTATACATATTTAATAAAGCCTTGGACAAATAGTCATATACAGTTATTTTATTAAAATTACTACTTACATATTTTTTCTAAGTAAGCCTGAGCCTTAGCCCAGGAAATTAGGAAAGAAGAGATTTGAAAATTTTAACCTGACAAATGTTGTAAGTGGCCTGAAATTATTACTGTAGAATATCCCAGTGGCTTTGCAAGTATAATTCTTGTTAGTAGACCACTGGTATCCAGATAAATCGCAGTGTCGTGTGCAGGGTTCATAATCACGCCCACAGTAGGGAAAATCAGGTGCTGTGAGTTAGACATGAAATTTCGTTTTAAATCATTAAAATCGACACTGTTTGTACATCGATGTTATATGACCGATATTATTGATACATCGATGATTGCCGGCGATGTAAACGGCGATGCTGAACATCGATGTTCCGTTTCGATGTCCCAGCATCCCAGCTCTACCATGAAATAAATAAATCCAAAAACAATTAAATCGCATTTCATCAGAACTCTGGCAAGAATTTTATGAACAGATGTTGTGAATTTAATTTTGAAAATATTTCAAGGGAATAAACCTATTCCTGGAATTCAGTTCAGTCGTGATAAATTAGTTGCACGAAATGGAGGTAAATCTCCCCAGTAATCACCCTCAAATGACAAGGATGCTTAAATGAAATTATATAACACGCCTTCCATGTCCTGTTAGCTGTGAAATTTGTGAATTTTCTATTTCCAGAGGTTTTCAGTTCAATTTTTTACATTCTACGTAAATAAGCATTTTTTCTATTGACTTTAGGGCTGTTTTTAAAGTTATTAGTATTAGAATAAAAAAATAATAAGTTTCCATGCAAATAGGGACACATATGCCTGTTTTCTTTTGCTTTCTCCTTATGCTCTCATTCCCGTGACATTCTTATTGTGTGACACTCAGCTTCGTGTCTGGGATTTTAACTCGATTATGGATTTTATATCCTCTGAAAAATTCAGAGAAATACTGCTCGCAAGATAAGAAATCTCTAAGGCCGTCTACAGCTACACACGGAACTACTCGAAAGAAACTGATTAGTAACGTATGGCAGAGGAGGAACTAAGTGAAGGAGGCATTGCGTTGGTCTTGTCGATGAACACGAAGGTTCTTTCGAAAAAATTCAATATAGAAAACTGAAAATTGCCTTCCTGAGACGTGAGGTCGGGCTAGTGGTGGTGAGATGGATGGACAACAACACATTGAGATGCAGGGTAATCAGAATTCAGACCGATCATCCGAGTGTTAGGGGAAGAGTCATGAAAGGGTGTCGACAGGGCAAAGTGTTAAGTGTTGACTCCGAGTGATGGACGAGTGGTGTGAGGAACAGAGTCTCACTATCAACGCGAGCAAGACAGAAACGATAGTCTTCATTACGAAGACAAAAGATCTGGAAAGATCTTTGGATCTTTGACCAACGTTTCTGGGCATGCCAAATACTTGAGGGTATACCTGGAAGCATCATGTTGGAGGAAAGATAAGAAAAGTGAAGGTGGTGTTTTATCAGTTTAGAAAAGTATGTGGATTAAGTTGGGATATCTGCCCGAGGTGGTGATTACACTTACTCTGATATTTGCTGCGGTAATCCTGGATCACGCAAAAGAGATCAGAGAAGTCATGAGGAACTGACTTAACCAGGAAGGTTAAGGAGTGTCAGGCGAACTGAAAGGTTTCACACCCACACCGGCTGAAGCACACGTCTGTAGAATTTGTCCTCTGTGGACGTGGGTTCGACCTCTGCAAAGGAACGTATTTTATCTGAGTATACCAATGGTTGAGGCAATTTCATGTCAAAAAAGTGGATTACTTGTTAAACTTGTGTGCATCATAGGGTTGACGCCTCAGCTTACTCAATACCTTTGAAAAAGACTCTTATCAGCGACAGAAGATTTAAATTTGTCTTGACAGGACACACGAGAGTAACCGAAAATGTATAGAAAGTCCTATGAGAGATTGTTTGACCTCCACGTCCGTTTGGAGACATAGTCGTAGAGGTGACTAACAACCTGTGAAAGACGACATTGTGGATGATGATGATTATGAGGAGAGGCATTAAAGATGATTTTCTTACCCACGGCTACCTGTGATGTTCTCCGTCGTTCCTGCTAGTCAAATCCGACTAATAATCGTTCGCTGATCTTTGAATTTAGAGAAAAATAAACTAAATAATTCCTAGGTAAAGATCCCAGTGTGATAAACAGATCCTTCCGCTCCTTCTTGCTGCTACACTACACTACCAAAGTAATATTAGAAGGTCTACCAAATGTTTTTTGCAATCGAATTCGCAATTACTTTGCACAAGTTATCAAGTGCATTAACAATTAATTAGAAATTTTACAGCAGAATCTTGTTTCTAAACTCAATTACTGAACGGGGTTGGATGTAACAGAAAATTAGTTACAGTAGTAGTAGCAGTCCTGTACTGAACCTAGATTTGAAGTGTAACATTCCCTGCTGGAGTTATTATTAATTACCTATCTTTACCACAAGTTTTAAACCACACTAACAACATTTAAGTTAGATGTGTACATTTATATGGTAGTTGATTGTGCTGTTCTCTAAAATTTTCGCTATTTATGCTCCTTTTAATCTCAAGTTTCCTGAAGGAGATAAAATTTGTGCATCTCGCAGACGAAGTTCTTCACGTAATGTGTCCCTGGAGCTTTTGAGCATCTGTTCAGATACACAATCACGTCTTGTGAATAGATATGTATATTCGAATGCATTCATATATAGACATGATAACAGATTACATGATTATATTCAAGAGCACTATTAAGATTTCCGTGCAGCTGTGCACTTTAATTACATCGACCGGGTTCACTATTGCTTCTGAGGTAAAATGGCTTTTGGAATAATTGAATGAGACTCCTTACACTCAGGAGTTGCATTCATATAATTCTTAGAAATATATCCTTGAAGAAATTGATGTCGTCTTATTTCCTCTTTCCTGTGGAGGATTTAAGACGTTGAGATTACATTCGTTTAACACGTTCTTTTCAAGAATCGATCCAAACTAAAGGAGGTCTGACTTTGTACATATTTGTGAAGCTTAATGAAATTTTCTTATATTGGTGTTACAAGCGTAGCCTTTCGTTGGTTGTTATATAGTAATTGAATTAACGTCTTTATTCCGGGAATATATCAGTGCAATTCAGTACATTTTAGCTGTTTAGGAAAAATTACGGGATAAATGGAAAAGTTTCACTGACTTTTATATGATTTTCGCTCGTAAGAGTTTACCAACTTTGAGTAATTCTCTTTCCATTTAAGAAAGATACATTATATGATGGACATCGTAGTACAAAAGGGATAAAGCATTAAATCAAAAATGTGTTTAGGTAAAAAAAATTTTGTTTATATTTTTTTACTGTATTGAAATCGTAGCTAGACAAGATGTATTCTGCGCAACACTGTCAGTCGAGAAGTTATTCGTTTTAACAAATCTTGTTTTAAGTGTTTTCTTAGCACCAAATTAACTATCAGGAGATTTTGGAGTAATATTAAAACGTCTGGTATCCTTTTCAATTCATTCAACGACAACGTAAATTTTTATCACCTAAAACGGACTTTTACTGACTCTAATTCCAATTCACATTCTAATCAAGAACGTCCTCCTTCGTTACTCCTCTCGCATAACATTTCTTGCTGTTTCTGCTTTATTGGAGTAGGTGAGACTCATGTCTACAATGCTAATAACCATGTAGTGTGGA
The DNA here is from genome assembly GCA_006980735.1 of Dasypogon diadema. NCBI lineage: Eukaryota > Metazoa > Arthropoda > Insecta > Diptera > Asilidae > Dasypogon > Dasypogon diadema. The sequence continues at coordinate 26,828 of QYTT01085216.1, read as the reverse complement.
CAATTGACATTCTAACTTTATTAAAATTCTGGAGATTTTCGTCCTACTTGCATACCTTTTTTTCTCTCTAATGTCTTTAAGAATATCTGACACTATCAGTTTCCAATCTATAACTTCTTTTCAGTCTGAATTTCAAACAAAACGCTCAGTATTTCGGTTCCAGCATACAAACTTCTTCTTCTCACAGACAACAAAAGGTTTTCCTTGGCAGCAAGCCCTCGTACTTTCTTCCACAGTAATGTTCCGCAGGGGTCCATTTTGGTACCGGAGCTTCTTTCCATGTGCAATAATGTTTTCTACGTATGTACGTCGATGATGTTACATCTATCACGACCACTTTGGTTATAGAAAAGACAGTTTCACGCCTCAATGATGACCTAGCAGGGATCCATCGATAATGACCTATATTGAATGCTTCAAAATTGCTTGCTATTTATATAAATACAGTTAGTACTTCTGCTTCTCACCAATTATGTTAAACAATACCTCAGGCTGGGCTCATAATAAGTCTGTATGAAACTTGAGCATCAGGATTTAATTGCAAACCATATTTGGGTGTGACATTTTTTGTATGCCTGACTTCGATTATTTACGCAAATCCAATGTCACTTCCAACTCCGCAGTTCTATATGCTTTTCGACTATATCGCTTCAGCCCGGTTTTTACATATATCAAATCGATTTTGGGTTGTTGTTTGAGTTTCCTATAACTTTATTGTTGCATTACCTTTCTTTAAGATCTCATTAGTTTCCGTTGTTTGAAACTTGAATTTGATACCCGGTAATATGCGGCTCTGAATGTGTTTCGACCCTTACACTACTGTGCAATTATATTTATAATAAATTGAATTGAATTAAATGACATAATCATGGTACTTTACATTACCTCCTAAAGAACTTTTGATTTAGCTGACATTCATGCATGATATCATTAATTCGTATGTTCACCAATGGGAAAATTTCTCGTTGTGGAGTTTTATGGCGCATTAAAACATCCATCACCCTTACGTCTCTTCCGGTTTAAAAAAAAACGAAACTAATTCCGCAGCATATCTTATCATGAACAGTCCGGTGCAAAGAAGTAGCTAAAATCCTACCTAAATCTTTTTACATATTTACCGGAAAAAGTTTCATGGTTAAAGTGAGTTATAGGCCTATTTATCTTTATTATTTGCGAAGAAACCAGAGGGTTATTCCAGAGGAAATTGGCTCAGTGAATCTTATTTCATCCAACTTAGAACATTTCTTAAATTAAACGATGGGTTCACTGAAATTGATGGGCGTTAGTAACTCTGATATTTTTTTATACCGGCCTTGCTAGGAAGACTGACAAACAATATCATTCATACTCAGAAAAAATACAACTTGATTTTGGTACTTCCTCTTAGGCTTCACAGGTTTCACGCGAAGTCTGCTGCCTTTCAATTATTGCTGAGATTTATATATAAAATGTAAAATAATTGTATTTATTCAATTCTCTGAAGACTACTTCATCCCTTTATTATCAAATCCACTTAATCAAGTTAAGTTGGGTCCCATGGAGTTCATGTACACCGTACAATATCTTTTCTCTGTACACATCTGCATGATTTTCTCCAAGTCAATGGCAATCCTTCACACCTGCAAGTGGTTCAAAAAGGAGATTTTTTTCAAATGAAGGTGTACAACTGGTAATACCTTTCAAATTATTCGAATTTATACTGAAATTTCTGTTCAAATCTTTAAAAATCAAAATATCTTTTATGATGCCGACTACATATTCCCTTGTATAATTTATAGGCATTATACGCAAATGTAGCTGCAGAGTTATGCATAAAAGAAAGGTAAAAAAGCTACCGCTTAAAATCCCAAGGGGAAAAGTGAGGAAATTAAATTTTAACCAGAAAAAGGTTCTCAGTGAATTGGATTGCGTGATAAAGAGAGATCTTGGGTAGAATCCCCCTTTTCATATGTTTGCAAACCGTATTTGTGCTAAATAAAATAAACTTCTAGAATTTTTTGTTGATTCTCATCTAATTTTGTACCTTTTTTTTTGTAAGCTCGAGTATAAGTGCAAATCAAATTGACTGGTGATATTCGGATGAATAAAAAATGAGACGTTTTTTCTTTGTGTAATACCTTTATCAGAATATAAGACTTTTGGCATAAATGTGAAGTGTAAGAAAAATTTTATAAGGGTTACGAGGGAAAAATGCTTCAAATCCCATGTAGGGACTGGAAAAATGAGAGGACTACGAACTCATACCAAGTTGTCTTAGCATACCCTTCCATCGACCAAAAATGAAAAATAAAAAGATTGCTTATCACTTCTGCGTCATAATTTTTATTATTTAGGGCTGTTTTCTGGTTACGAGAATACATTTACGTAGTGATATGAAGCTCTATTTCCTTCATTTATTGACTTTCTTTGGGATCAGCTTCTACAAATCCGCGAAATTCAAAATTAATTTGTTAGACGAAAAATGAGAGATGGGTTTAAGATGATGGAATTTTGTGGACTAAATACGAAAAGTAAAATGAAATAATTAAGCTTGGACATATTACATCCAACAAATTTGTAATCTAAAGCCGTGGTGTATATATAAGTGAACGCAGTACGTTTGTTAGATACTAAGAGGTAAAGTATTAATTTTTCTCCTAAAGTCGTTTTAAAAAAAATAGCGCTTTTTAGTTAGCCTCAAAAGTCAATAAACGCAAAGAATTCAAAATGATGTATTAGGAATTCGGCAATCGAAAACCATCAATCGATACGATGATCCTCCCTGTATTAGTTAGCCTGCATATGTGGATCTGGCATATTATAGAACATGAAATATTAATTACCCCCATATTAGAGTTTTATACCTGTGGTGCGGGAAGTAAATATTAATGAATATCTGGTGGTTTATTCCGCCGAAGGAATTATTTTACCTATTCGGCTTGAATAACTCAGGGGTAAAAGCACTCAAAAGATCACTCGTTCGGTTCCAGCTCCAATAACAATGCTGTTTTTTCACACCAGCTCAAAATCCTTAACAACAAATGTTTCTAAATTAAAATCACATGAGTATCGCTAAAAAAATAAAAAACATTCAAATGATGCAAGTTATGGGCAGAGCTCGTAAGGTATTTGGGTATACATTGGAGGCAGTATGATACTCGTAAATGACAATACCCAGCGGCGAAAATGGTAATCAACTGCGGAGGGAACTACTTCCATTATGAATGGAAAATTCATTAAATGGTTACAAACAATTCAAAGTTTTCCCTACAAATAACTAGTTCTGTAATTCATTACCTTCTAAGAAAGGTAATGCAGCATGTAATGACATATCTTTTTCAGAAGTGATTTAGCATGCATTTTCCTGTGAAAATTTGAGTTTTCATCGTCGTACTACGTCATTTTCGTTCGAGTTCTTGTGCAGTGAGGGTGTCTAGTGGAAAAGTGAAGTAAAACACTATCCTCTGTGAGATTGATATAAAAATGTAATGCCTTTTTTCTATTGACATTAATGCAACCTAGAAGTGCTTGTTACTTTATAGGACTTGCAGAATTGGTTCAGTATTTGTTAATGAGATAAGTTGTTCTGAATAAATAAAGCAAAAATCAGTTAATAGGGACTTTTTGAATAACTATTTCCAATCAATTAATGACTGAACCAGTTCTGGGTAATGGGAAATAGAGGCAATTAACTACCGCCTATGACACCTCCATGTAAAAGTAATGCATTTTTTATACAGGTGGTAATCTAAGTCAGAAGTAGTTCTGCTTACTAAGAATTACTTGCGGAATCAGTTGAGTAATAACTACCCTTCGCTACTGGGTAACTAAAGACCAAAGATGTGTATTGAAACAAAATTTCCTACATGAATACAATAACACTGGAGTACAGGTGAAAGCCTGACAGTAGATTTGAAATTTTGCAAAGTTTATTTACGGAGCGAGTATAGAACACAGAAAAATTTTTATTGTAGTGTAATTGTTCTTCCATCTTTTATTTTTAAAGTTTCCCAAATAAAAACAAACGCAGCCGGAATAAATGACGATTTACAATTGAAAGATCGAAAATATTTTATTTTTAATATCTTTCGCATAATGCATTCAACAATTTTTAGGTTGTCAGTACTGCCAAACTTGCAGCAGCAACTTTACAATTTTCCAAAGTCGAAGTTGTGAATGACATTAACAATAGAGGAAATAATGTTTCTATAAGAAAATCCTAACAATGGATTTTAAACAAACAATAAGTACGAGATAAATGTGCTACCGCAGATAGTTTTATAGATTCAGAATAAAATTACATCCTGTTGTTGGATCTTTTTCTACCATGGTATAAGTTTTGTTATTATTTGAAATATTAATCATTTTTTATTCACAATCATTTTTGTCAATAATCAATACGTAAATCTCTTTGATAAAATTGTAAACATGATGTCTCTATATTCCCTACAAAGTTTATGCTTTAATTGTCTAAAAAGAAACCTTATATTATGAATCACTTTACTTGGAATAACGTTTCTAACATGTAATAACCTCTTGGGTTTAAAAGTGGGTTGCACGTCTCCCACACGTGGTCTGACGATTTTACTGCTTTTGCGTATTTCTTTCTATATCCAGAAATGGAGAGTTTTCCAAGCCAGGAATTAGAAAATATTACCATTCTTCATCTCCAGGATGAGGAAAGGTATTTTTCAGAGTATTAAACGTGCTATCCAGGAAATGCACGCTGAGTGCAACGGATTTCTTAAATTAAAAATGGTGGATCCAATATGGTGGACAAGATTTTCTAAACGTCAACGGAATGTTGGCGAAATGACGGATATATAGGTTTTTGGGGCTGATGATTACGAATTTAGCCTTAACGCTTAAGAATTCAAAATGGCGGATTAAATATGGCAGTCATAAATCTTAACTTTTCAAGAGTTTCTTATCATCATGAAAATAAGTCCATATGGGTTTTTGGAGGTCGCAGGTTTCGAATCTGCAGTCAAATTTTGGAGATTTAAAATGGCGGGCCCAATATGGCGGATAGGGTTTACTACAAGTCAACGTGCGTCGACACTTCGACAGGTTGTGGATGGTAGGACTGTCAGCAGATTTGAAGGTCAGCTGCGAATATGTAAGAATAAGTAGCCGGGAACAATTAAATACAAATGCATTATTTTCTTTTCTTCCCTACGTCTAGGGTATAACATAATTGGTCTAAACCAACGATAGCTTGTTTCCTTGTTAGAATTAAATTTAAGAGCTGTTTCAGTTAATTGTTTACGTAATTGATGTTATCATTGCATATTTTAAAATAGTTGCAAATTTTTCAAGGGGTCATGTTATAATCACATCGCCTTAGTTCTAATGACGACTTTGAAATATGAGATGGAAATTCATCGTAGGCGTCTATAAATTTCATATCATGTAAACCTCAGATGAATTCACACCTGCTAACTTGCAGCATATGCTTATTATGTTTTTTTGTTTTATTTTCTAAGAAAAGATTAGCGATAAGTGTTTTTGTTCTCCGAAAAATGAGTTCAAGTTCTTTAGGTGTTTTAATCTACACAAGCTACCTGTGCACTTACATAACATAGCTGTTCTTTAGGCTTACGTTTAGGCAGGCGGAAATATTGTACAAGCTTCAGAGGAATATCAATGATATTTTCTAAGCAAAAGAATTTTCTTGGATTTGGGGGGAAAGTGCTAAAACTGCTCGCTATGTAGGAAGAAGGCGACGTAAGTGTAAAAAGCCTGCGAGTGATGACGCGGCTTTTACCAAAAGCAAAATCAACAATTTTCATAATGTGCATATATAGCGATATGAAAATCCGTATAATCGGCATGAACACGTTGCTAGAAATCATGGGATATAATCCTATTACTTTAATGGAAAAAGGAGATTTTGTATTTGAAGTTTCCTGCTAGGAAGAAGTTGCCTATATCTAATAATTTGCACTTTACTTAAAATTTTATCTAGTTTGTTCGTCGTTCAGAGGGAAAGAAGGATATCGAATGAAATTTTATCCGATAAAATCCTTATCAACGTAATACAGATTTTAGTTCCTCTTCTCGGAAGTTATTTAGAGGTTATATTTTTTTTATTTGGTCTTAAAGGTAGTGTCCTCGCTCTTGCATGTTTAGTTGATACCACAGTAAGAGAATCTCTGTCTTGTTTGAATATACAAAAGTAAAAAATTATTATATTTCAAAACAATTAATTAGCAGATGTTGTATGTTTTCATTTAAATTCCTAAATGGATCAATTTCCAGAGCAGTTTTCTAATTTTCATTTTCTTTAATCAAACTTTTACTTTACGGTCTAGCGGAGACTCGGGGGATATTCGACAATATAAAGCAAAACTCCTAAGAAAAAGTAAATAAGAAAACAAAAAGTGCGATTTTTGGTTTCTTGATTCCCCTCATACATACATATTTTCTGTGTAGCATCCAAAATGCGTAAGTTGCACTGAAACTTTCTAAATTGGGAAGCATTATATGTGTTATCTGAAATTTTCGCATTTGGTAATAGCAAAATCGAATCTCTAGTATTCTTTAGGGAATTAATGAACAAACGCATGGGTTTATTTGGTTTATAGGGTTCGAACGTGGAAACAATACTTTTTAGGATGAGTTAGAATGGGAATGGGGAGCTCATCCTTGAACAAAGTTAATGCTAGAGCTGTCGAGTAAGTTCTTATGGTAACTTTTAAAAAGTATTCGGCACCAGCCGAATTTATTTATTTTTTATTTACCGTGAAGCCAAAGCTCAGGGGATACCCTATGATACCCAGCGATCTTTTCAGTACGGCATGAGTTCTGTTCTGTCACTGTCAGCTGTCAATTGCCAACTGGCAACTGTCAGCTGTCACTTGCCAATTGCGAATTTTTTAGATTAAGTGAGAGAGATATATTGTCAACTAAAATTAGTGTCATATTTGGATTTGTTCTAGATGCTCAGTCCAGGTTATATATGATGAAAGCATTAATTCATTCACTCATGGTGTCACTGCTGGGTAGTGATTACTCTAATACCGGCCGGAGAACCTCAATCAGAGATTTACGCCGATGAGATTTGTATCTGCCCCCATAAAACATGATTTATTGCGTTATCCACTGAGCCACTGATACCCTAGCACAAATAATTGATGCTGTTTTAAGTACCCTGACAGACAGTTCAATTTCAAAAGTTTATATTACAAAAGGCTCTTTGAGCACAACATCTTAGAAATTTTATTTTTGAGGGAACTACTTCAATCATCTAAAATTCCAAATAAAGTTCAATAAATCTTTCATTAAATACACTCTACGAACGTAAACAGAAACATTATGATAAAAGTAATTACAGAAATGCAATTGTCGTGTTCATATTCGCTTTTCAAATGTGCAAACGCTTCA
>QYTT01085215.1:225-14314 GCA_006980735.1 Dasypogon diadema | reverse complement strand
CTTCGATTTGAATGTGCCCAAGAAGGTACTAAAGGGTTGTCTTTTTCTTGCCTTGCGATACTTTGTAGGACTCTTTGTTACTATAACTTACTTGTTTCGTAACATTGCTAACATCTTTTTGTTTGGTTAACCCTAATAAGAATTATATATCTTGCATTCTTGTCGGGGAGCCTAATCTTAACACATTTCCTTGAAATGTGTGAACGCTTAATGCGGAGATAGGGAAATAATTCTTGGCTCTACGCTGAGAAGTGCGCCTTCTGGGCTAGAAGGGAAACTCAATATATGTTAGCCCGCTCGGCCACCGGAATGGATAAAGGATAAAGTGATTTTGAAATTATTTGAGCGAAATCATTTTTAAACATTGCGAGTTGGCTGGGAAATTCTTGCAAAAATTCTTCTGCTAGTTTCTTTTATAGAATTTGGCACAATTACTCTTTAGAAATATCTGAAGAATATAACTACCATGAAACCTAGAAAATTGCCTTTATCTACCCACATTTTCTTCTATTTCAACCGCTTTATATAAATGCTGACCTTCTTTTGTATAAAAATAACCCTGTCTCACAATCTCTGCTTTTCCACTAATTTAACCTTTCTAGTAAACATTCATATTTTTTTGTAAGGATAATACAAATATTAAATATAGAATTCCACGAAAATTTGACTGTGAGCTGCAGAGTTCTTTTTATAATGCAATGGTGAAAGTCACCGCAGATGATTGCTTCTTTATATTTCTCTTTATTAACGTCCCTTCGGTACTTCAACTTCAAAATATTCAATCACCATTGAGTTTGAAGTCAATAACTTGTGCATTCATTTTAACCAAATCAAAACAATGCAATATTTTCTCACTTCATGGCATACATTGGAGTTGTGCCGTCTTGGAGTCAAACGAATTAAGTAGGAACTTCTGAGACCTCACAGATTCTATTGAAGTCAAATTGTAATATGTTTTTCAATATTTTCATTTCCTTGAGAGCTGTGAAAAGAAGGCTGCGAGAACCTCTTGTCACTTCGACCAATTATGATCTTTTGTCTGAAGCCTCTTTAAGAGGCCCATTCAAAATTGAGCCTCTTAATATGACCTATGATTCTTTTGAGCGCTAAATTCGAAACATCGTTATTTGAAATGAACACCAAAGCAGAATACGTTCTGCTGACTCGTTCTCTTCTAGACAGAATCTACATGTGTCATCCTCAACTACATATGTCCATCTTTTTGAGATGATATTTTGGAGGGCAGTGATCGGATAGAAAGCCTGGCAAGATCTTTAGCTTCGATTTCTTGAGCATGAGGTTTGAAAACTTTCCGCGACTTGTTTGTAAACTTGCCTTGGGCCAGACTGACCAATTCACTGTGACTGTTTCAGACTCTCTTCTCATGATTGGAAAGCAGTCTTATTATGACTTTTGCAGACCGCAAAAAGGCTGTGGGCCAATGAAGATTCAGCACCCTTTTCTGCCAAACGTTCCGCAGTCTCATTTCTTTCGACGCCCTCAAGGCGTCTAGACTCGCATATATAAGAACACAAATATTCTCGGACAAATTATAAATGTGAGATCCCTTTATTACCTTGCAATGGATTGCGCGGACACAGAGCTTCCTTGCGTAAATATCGGCTTGGAGTGCCGGTAAGTGTGGAACCCAGTACTTCAGCAGCACTGCAGTTATGGGGCCAAAGATAACCACTTCTGCTTCGTCTTCCACCTTGCATCGGTCCGTGTAGCAAAGGTGAGACCATCCATGAACCAAATTGACGGTCCTCTAACAATCTTTGAAACCACAGTAATTGTATACTCCGTTGAGAGGAGTATAAATTGGAAAACCAGTCTTCATAGTATAAATCCATTTATTTTAAAAATAATCAATCAAGTTACATCACACCTTATACATTTGATTTTTTATTAATTTGTAAAATTTCAACATTATTTTCTTCTAATGTTTTAAAATTTTCCATTACATTTTGCACGTTCTTATTTGTTGACGGGGAGACATTCACTTGTTGTGTTTGTGATGACAAATTAGAATTGAGGCAAGCTGTGTCAAAATCTCCTAAATCTGCTTGAAATAAAATATCATTAATACGATGCTCAGCAATTGCTCTAGTTTTTCGACTGTACTGGCGCAATTTATTTTCTACATATTGTCCAAATAGTAAACATTCATCGGGAGGCCTGGAAGCCATTGAAACTACATCTTCTAAAATTTTAAAAGCTTCTTTTAGTTTCGAATTAGAATTATCTATAGATATAGAAGGTTCGTATTTTCGCTTTTTAGCTTTTCTTCGTTCCTTTTCCTTTTCCTTTTTCTTTCTCGTAGAATGAGATTTTGAAAGTAATGAGCTTTTACTTTTAGGGTGACTAGATTTCATATTACTCTTCTCGATCTGTACACCTTGTTTTAAATTATCTGTGAAATTTGAGAGTGGACTTCTATCGCCAGTAGTATTTCCCATGTCGCTCAAGTAGTCGAACTGTGTATCTCCAGAAGTATTAGGTAGTACTGATCCCTAGCAAACAAATTAGAACAAATTTTAATTAATAAAATTAGAACAAATTACAAAGTATACTTACCTTCTTATGAGTAGAGCTTCTTTGTGCTCCTCTGTCCAGTAAAAAACGCATTTTTTTGAATGCGAACCATCTAGATACGTACACATCATCTAGATCTAGAAAGAGAGAAGACATATACTTCAAATGGCATTCATTTTAACTTATTTAAAAAACTCAATCTATTAATTAATGTAGAACAGTTATTCTAACGAGAGGGCGTTGAAGAGATCTAAGGGGGCTTTTATGGTCCAAGGCAAATTTAGGATAATTTCAAAACAAGCAGTGTGTGTGGTTTTTTTCTGAAAAGGAGGCGGTAGGCCAAAAAAGGTTGGCAACCTGTGATCTTGAACAACTCAATCACTTCATGTATTTTGTTTATATTTTGGAGACATATCTCCAATAAAGTAAAACTTATACAAATTTTCCTTCTATAGAATTTGGGGAAATACTTAATTGTAAAACTTTTTACTTTATTATTATACATATGTTTGTACTCTTATAATTGTTCCTTTGTAAATTAGTCTCCGGGTTAGAACTATAATATAATTATAAAACATAATATTATAATTCCATCTCCAGTCGCTGCACTGATTTTATTTATTTCTGACTTTGAATCTTATTAATAGGTGTGCAAGTGCAAGCAGAAACTCGGATCTGAAGTTGGTTGCATTAAGAAAACATACTTGAACGCATCCAATTCGCCCGCCATTGCTGTTGCATTGTAATTGCTGTTTTTATGACATAAGTTTCAGTCATTAACAAGTTGTCATTCCGTGTGTATTAATTTTATTAGAGATGGATGTCGATAAGCAACATTTACGCCATTGCGTAAGAAGAAAAATGAGCTATATATCAACAAAATCGTGTTATTCATTCTCCATATATCTTGTGTTTTACTTAAGTCTTAACCTTGTCCGATTATTCGTTTGAGCCACTGTATATAATTTATAAATTATAAATTTAACGATTTTGATGTTTTCTGCGATTGTGGAATATTTGTAAAAAATGTATTTAGGGGTTTTCTCGACTTTTTTCACACATGAAAATCACTTTTGTTTAGTTGTACGATCTCGGCCTCTAAGTGTTTTTCTCCAAACATATTTTGAAAAGGAAAATATGTTACAGATCATGTATTGAAATTCGCTTTGGCAAAGACACTTCTAAGCTTACCAGAAGTAAGAAAAAAAAAGATATGAACAAAGAAAACTCACCCGCGTTTGATGCGTTCAGCTAACCTGACGAAAACCATCTCGTGGATAAACGAAGATTGTGTGAAACCAAGGCAAAACAGACGATTTATCAAAAATGTGTTCAGCTACCGAACATTCGTCGCTTAACCCCTTGATTCCCTTACTCTGCACCTCAAACTGAAAGTACCGTTAAACAACAGATCTTTGTTAGGTAACTGAGCGCATTTTTAATAAATTGTCTGTTGTATTTGATAGCCGAGAAACAGAAATTGAACCCAGGCAATGCGACAGATGTCGACATCTTCATGTTCATAATACTGTATCTAATAATTAAAGATTCATTTCGCCTTCTGACTAGCATTGAACTCGACATACGCAAGAACTCGACTTCGTTAGACACTTTTGTTATCGATGAGCTCAGCGCAGAGCTTTCAAACAAGTAAAAATTCTCATGTTTACAAGCAAGGCAAAATATAATCAGATTGACCTAATTTATTTCTACATCCACCATCTAAGCCAGTTCATTAAAATAATTAAGTGCCAAAATAACTTACCAGACTCACCTCTATTCACCCGGGCTTTTTCGCGCCTAAAGCTCCCAAGCAAGCTGTCCATTTTCTTTTTTACGTCCATGTAACTGGACCCAAGCGTGTTTGCTATGCTCAGCCATGCGTCCTGCTTTTTTTTCTTGTTGTGATAGTCGAAATGTCGCGAGTTCCACAAAACAGGATTCTTTTTATACTCCTCGATTAGTTGCAGGGACTTTTCATTGCTCCACTCTATTTCAACGATATCCGTCGCCATTTCCGACCGGCAAATTTACACTGCTCGCGAGCTACATTCAGACTAAAAGCAGCTGTGGAACAAATCGAGCACTTCAGGTTCAGTCGGGTGCGTGAGAACACGAACGGATGCGAATGAGCACACAACCAGCAGCAAAACATGGCATTCGCGAGCATGGTGTATGTATGGAACTTAACCGCTACTGTTGTCGAGCCATACATGGCCAGCATACACGTATGCATACATGCCCGTTGCCCTGGCTAGGGTGAACGTGAACACTGAGCCAGCCGCCGTATTCGTTCGGACAAAACATTTTCTGCGTCGCATGCTCTCTGTACAGAGTTGCCGTGGTCTTGAAAAAAATGTAGCAAAATAAAAAAAAAAAACTGTAGCAAATTTCCAACTAAACCAGTTAGTTTCTGTTCTGTTAGGTTGAAAAACTCAACCTAAAGTAAACCCAGAATAAGCCTTTTTTTATCATGAAAAGTGTTTCGTACCGCCGTTTTTAATTTGTTTTGTAGGTTTTTGTACAAACAAATAAAAAGCTGAACAAAAACTGTGATAGTATTGGAAAATTTATTAAATTTTTTTGAAAAATTTTGATAGTATTAAAAAGTAGTAAAATTGAAAAAGAAATATAATATAAAAAAATAAAAAGAAAAAGTTGCAATTTTGCTACTATAGTAGCGTTAGGAATTCTGGAAAATATTTTACAGTGAAAAGATTTTGTGTGTGAGAAGAAAGATAAGTTTGATTTTAAAAAGATTAATTTTTTGAAGAAATTTATTCAGAATCCTTTCCACTTCGATTATAAATTTAAGCACAAAACACTGAAATTTTGGCGGATTCCTAAAACGAAAGACTAAAAGAAAATTAGTAGTGGTTAGTTTTGTAAAAGACGAAAGAAGACATGCTGAAAACAATGTGTGTGAAAAAATATTCACTATTAACACAACAAAATATTTATGACAAATACTATAATTTCACGTGATTGATTTATTTAATTACATTGCATTTAAGATTTTTCCCAAAAGTATGTATAGCATTGCTGTTTGTATTTCTACCCAAGAAGTTTTCACGCACATTAAATCTTTTCAAGGAATGACTAAACCACCCCCCTTAAAAATATATACAGTGGTTTGCAAAAGTCTGAATACATGGAAATTGAAATCTAATTCCACTTTGAAAAGGAACTAATTCCACTTTGAAAAGGAAATTCCACTTTGAAAAGGAAAATTGATCCACGTTTGTGAGAATGTCGGGTTTGTTCAAAGTTGCAAGTTAAAAAAGGCAAATCATACTGTGCTAAGCGTTATAAGGAGCTTTAGGGGAAGATCTACAATGGCGAGTAAACAAAGGCCAGGTAACTCACACAATCTCAAAGGAAGTGAACGAAAACCTAGCTTCTTCAGGGACATTTATTTGTGATGAAAAAAAATCCAGTATGGTAAATAACTACTGATCAAGAATCATGTAACAAATCAAAGAATGTAATAAAAATAAAATAAAGGTTGTAATAATTTATTTCACTTGGAAAGACATCGTACAAATATTTCGGCGTTATTTTTATTATGCTGAAATTTGTGTATTGTTTGATCAAAAGAAATTCTAGGAAATTCTTTAGCAAGAAATCCAATTAATAGACACCAAAACTTGGACTGTGAAAAATTATGTTCGGAAATTTTCGCTGAGGCGATGAAAAAACCGGAAAATGAAAATATATTTCAACTTCTCTGAGAAAATAATTTTATTTCTTTATGCAATCTTAATTCAAATGAAATTGGAGCACATAATTCCAGAGAAGTGGACGTCTCCGATGAGAAAGGTAAGTGTAAAGGGAAGATACTAAAAGTGTATTTATTCGTCTATCAAAGGAAAGGTTATCGTGAGGAAATGCTGAATTTCTGATTTTTTCACAATGCGGTTGATTATCAATGATGAATCGTAAATATTTTTACTATCACTCCCACATGACAATTCCACGATTTGGAATATGTCGTAAATATTGTATATTGCATATTTCGGAATTTTTTTTTTCAAACGTCAATAAGCGTACAATCAGCGCATCGATGCTTTCTTGCGAGTAACAAGCAAATTCCCAACTACTCAAATCACTACATTTATACTACATTGATGACATTTTATTATTTCGTTTTTCCACCCCTCTCTCGTCTTTCCTATGATCGGCCGACCAACATATACATATATAAAGTGAGAGTATTCGAGGTCAGTGTCAAAGTCATTCATGGTCAAGGCCATTACAGGAGAGGAAGCCCGAATATGCGAAAATTACCAAAAGATGTACTTTTATCACAGAAAAAGGGCAGTCATCAGAAGAAAAGACGTAGCGAAGCACCTCACCAAATCATTGATTTCACTATAAGAAATTAAAGCCGAAGTTGAGCCGAACAACAGGGATAAAAACGAATAAGAAATTGTTGACGGTCATGACTGAAAAAAATAAAAGAAAAGGGCCACAACTTTACTCCTTTTCAAGTCGAAAGTAAATGGAAAAACTTGGAGAGGAAATTTAAACTAACAAGAAGCCACCCCACCATAAGATGTCGTGCAGAGGTAGAACCACGTGCAGCTTCAATAAGTATATACAGTGGCTCAAACGAATAATCGGACAAGGTTTACACTTGAGTAAAATATATTGTATATACGGAGAATAAATAACACGATTTTGTTGATATATATCTTATTTTTCTTCTTTTTTCCTATATTTTGAAAATATGTATATTTAAGAATTTTTAATTCTCCAAATCATATGAAAAAAATCAAAGAAAATAACAAATAAAATTCATTTTATTATTGGTCATTAATTCTATTTGTTACCATTACGAACATATCTTTTTGATACCATTCAAGGGTCCTGAATCCTTTTGGAATTGTTCTTCATTCATTGGCATGTCTTCAACTTCTCCTACTTTATTATTCAACTTAGGAGGCTCTGCTTCTTCCAAAATTTGTAGCGCGTGTATTTGATTGGGCCATTCCATACCTTTATTCACGCGGCTTTATTCACACCGGTTTTATAGGAGAAGGGTAAGAGAAGCAGAGAGAAATGTCTACAAAAGTGCGGCACTTTGGAGAGAAATTTGCCGCACAAATCAAACCTATTTCTCGTGTTGTCACTTACTAACACAACCAGAGGGACAAGATTTTTCTAAAGAGGAGAGCAAGTAATTTACACACATTCTAACAACGCCTCTATTCGTACATGGAAGTGAAGACTGCGGCAAGAATAAAGGTGTGGAAATGCGTACTGTTGTCAAACCGGTTTGAATAAAGCCGCAGGAATGAAGGTGTGGAATGGCCCATTGAACGCATTCTCCAATTGCTTATCGAGAATCGCGACAAGTGACGGTACGCTTACCCAGAGGTTCGACAGAGGGGTAAGTCTCCTATACAACGGGGTGTGTCCTATGCCAACGGGGTGTGTCCTATGCCCCTGGGCTGATACTTTAGCGGCATGACATGTCCCGAGTTGCCATCAGCTTAATAATACAAGGAGTTAACCGGGCACGGTTTTTTGTACGTTTCAATCTAGTTTTAATAGAAACATGTTTTTTAAATAAATAGTCTAATATTGCATTAAATACATCGAATTTGTGGTTAACGTCAGGTGTATGATATATACTCGCCCAAGGAAGTGTTGAACTTTCCATAAATAACGCAATTAATCGATTTAAAATCCCTAAGCTGAAAACATTTTTTAAATGGCACTGGACTGCCAAACTTATAATTGATAAATATGGGTCGGAAGCAGAAAAAAAACATTGATTATGAACTTTAACTTTAGATTTACAATCAACTAAAGTCAAATATTTAAATATGTTAATATGTGCATATATATTTAATTTTTTCTTTTAATTTCTCTATTATTGTTATTATCATCCTTTTTTCGTGAAAAGATGTCGTGTTTGTCAGGGGTCCCAAATATTTTCATTTTTATTTCAAAAAACGAATGCTGTATTTCCTATTCTGTCGAATTTCTTTATTTTCCTATGCTGTTCCATCCGGATGAATGGAAAACACTCGAAATAAATGCTACTATCGCAATGAATATGAATTTTTAACGGTTTCAATTAAAATTATCTTCATTATAAGTGAACCATAGTTAAATTGCTTCTTCATTTAAAAGTTTATTTAATTAAATTTAAAAAAAGTGTGACTTTTTTTCTATATAATGGGAACAATCTAAATTTGGATTGTACTCCTGATTAAAGAAGGTGACAATTAGATAAGGTATAAGCACTCACTTTTCCTTTCTAAATAAAATTTATATGACAATTATAATAATTCTAATGACAATTATAATAATTCTAAAGTGACGATGTATAAATAATGTGCTTTAATGTGCTGAGCGAATATGTTTTTTTTTTAATTTATGCAAATATCAATGCTAAAGTTGAATAAATTTTTATGAAGTTCGAGAGGTAAAAATTAAATGTCATTAATTTAAATAACATTTTCCAATCTAAAACTTAATGTGGCAATTTTACTTAGAAAAAAAAACTGGCAACAAATTTAGTGCTACTTTAGTGCTTCAAAACTGAAAATCACTAAGACGATAAAGTGAGTACGCTAATCTCACAATTTTTCATTGATAAGTGGTTATCTTTAAATTTATATAGGGAAACCCAAATAAGGTTGTTCGACATGATAACACGAATTTAGCATCCAAAAGTATTTAACGTCAATCTGGTGATGCAAATTAATATTGATGCTTGTGATGTTAATACAGTGAATTACTTTGAAATTATTTATTTATCAAAAATAAATTGAAAACTGACAGACATACAAGAAAATTACTGAAAAATTATTACCTGCATCAATGTAAGACAATTAACCTAACGTGCTTACACCTAATCTGTAAAAGCGATTCTTTCAAAATTCTTAATATTGAAAAAGACTCCTTCAAGCATTATGAACATTTTTCTGCTCTTCACAAATCACGAGCCGTATGAATTAAAAGGTGGATCACCATACACTCCCTGACTCCCAGCATTTGAAGTAAGTGCTTCTGTCTGTATGAATTTTTTATTTAAAGTAAAACCTCTTTCTCATGAGTAGAGTAGGAAATTAGGGAGGAGGTGATTGGAAAATTAACTTGACAAATGTTGCAAGTGAGCCACAGTTTTGGCATGAAATTATTGTACAACAACCTAGTGGATTCGCAAGTACAATTCATGTCAGCAGAATTGCCTCAACTACTGATACCCAGATATATCGCCGCGTTCTGTGCAGGATTTGAACCCACGACAACAGAGAGGGAAATCTGTAGACGTGCTGCTCAGCCCGCTCGGTCATCAGCGTGACCAAACAACCCTAATTATGTTCAGTAGATTCAGGCTTTTATGCCTGAAGAACTAGAAGAAAAAAATGCTGAAGAAGATCTATGTACATCAGATGAAGTAGCAATTCTGGATCTTGATTACGAGAAAAGTTGCTTTCTGGAAAAGCGATACAGTCAAACACATTTCTCTTGGAACTGTGCAAAGTAGATTTTGAAAGGTAAAATCTACCGATTAGTTGTATAGATGGAATCGCGCTTTACAGAGAGGACGCACACAACGAGATAAAATCCTAAGGATTAGCGAAATGTATTCAATAAATTCCAGGTTGCGGCGCCAGCACTTGCAGTCATCCATGGTATTGATCTTCGTTGCTGGGCATTTGAAGCAAGGGCAGAAGTCGATATTGAAAATGTCCAGGCTTCTAAAAAGTGGTTATACAATTTTAAGCAAACTCACAATATGACGTTTTCTTATGGCATCATCAGAGAGTCGATAGGACAAAAGAAAACAGAAAATAATTAATTACTAACGTTAACGTTTTAACATGAATGACACCATCAAAAAAAGATGATTTTTTCTTCAGGAGTTCAAGAGCTGGTGGATAAAAACTATAACAGCAACCTTACGTCGCCAAGGAAGTCATAGCAAGAAGATTAAGCCGTTCGCGATACGATGGAAGAATCATAGGATTGCTCCGAGGGAGATACCTTAACATACATCTAATGAACCTGCGCTGAACAGACTCAATACGATCGACGTGGACAGGGTAGGAAGGATTCCTGTTATGCGTATTCAAGAAGTGGTCAGACAAATGAGTTATATAATGTTATAAAGGAAACCCGATGACCAGAGAACTCCCCGGACCAGCGCCTAATTAAACCTAGCATGGAATTACCGCTAGAAACAATATAAATAATATGGGAAACAAAATCAAGCCTTACGTCGAGCTTATTAACAGATTACACATTCCTCGTGTAGCAAATGTGTAGTCATAGTCATGTAGTCGTATTGATCTAATTAAAAAAGTAAATATATACCTGTAAAGTGCAGTTTCCAATCTAAATGTAAACGTGTCGCCATTTAGCGTCGAATATAGAAAAAATTCGGCTGTATAGACCTAACACACCCGTTTTCACCTTGTGTTATAACTATTTTATTTGGTTCGCTTTTCAACTTGGAGTGCACTGCAGAGCATGTGAGAAATAGCGATTTATGTCTATCCAGTTTTAGTCACTTTTAATCCTTTAAGAGGGTATTACACTCTCCTAAACTGTTTTACACGTGACACAAAAATTATTAATTTCAATTTTGCTAGTGGAAAAGGATGAAAAATTAGTTTCATATTTACTGTTTTAAATTTGTTTTTTTAAAGGCTTTTAATTTGATATCTCACTTCATGGGATTCAATATTTAATGACACCTAAAATCTATAATATTGCATTATTCTTAGTTTAATATAACAATTATTGGCATTAAGACGAATCTAACAATACCTCGTTTGTAAAAATCTCTTAAAGCCCTTTAGGCTATATAACCGAGCACAGAGCCATCAGATGTGCATACAGACATTACCTCTGCTTGTACAGTCGAATAAAAAATACGTCACTTATTTTTCAACCTCTTATAATATAACAAAATTTTGGAGGCGGACACCTGAAGACCTTTGCTTGTGAGGGTTGTCTGCGATTCATACTAAATTCAAAAGAAACAAATCTATAACGAAATAAAAAAAATGTTAGCAAATTTTTCTAAATTTCTAAAATGAGATCATTTTCGAGTAAATTATGTTTCATAAAAGTCTCCTAGAAAATCACTCAGCACTTGACATCTTACCACAAATGATTAGAAAAGGAAGCAGATAACTTCTTATCAAGAAAAAGAAGAAAAAGTTGTGTGTCTACTTTCTTATGCCTATGATAACCTTTCAAATTTTTAATAGTTTAAAAAAAAAACAACCTTGGATTTCTTCTAGTATTTAAATACAGTAAAATACGAATCTACAGGTGCTAGCAATACTAAAAATTATTTAGGAAATAATGACCAATAGGTTAATTATATAGGTCTCGAACTAAAGCCACAATTGAATGCGTTAAAATTAGTACGCCTTACATTTGAAACTAAATTAATTCTATACCTACATAGAATCTGAAGGAGATCACTTCCAAAAAGTCAAAAGTCAATCTTCCTTTACATAGCAACGATAGTTGATTTTTACATGAATACTGAACGCTTATCAGACCAGACGCAGTTTTCTTATCATCGTTTCAATTCAGACAGCTACGCATGGATTTTTTAACGAGCTAAACATAAATTTTGTAAGATCGCTGCATAATTTGTTAGTAGTTCTATAGTAGTATTAGTAGTGAATTGCTACAAGGTGGAGATATCGAATTCACTACAATGTGTAATTTCTAACTAGCAAACAAACAGGGACCTATAACTTTATCATTTATTACTTAATTTATCTCTTTTGTTTATATTCGCAAATCCATTATTGTAGTTTACACGTCGTTTGCACTATGAAATGTAAATGTAGTAATTACGTAGACCAACCAGTCTTACCTTATAAAGGAAAAAAATTGGTTTCTGAAATCTAAATAATTTTACACTCCATTTTATAGAGTAGTAACCAGAAAAGGTCATTTTACAACTGGGCATTAATTACCTCAAAAAGAAAAACAGTTCGTTTACAAATATTTATGACAAACTGAGTGAGATAAAAGAAAAAAATTGAATATTTGTTTTTTTTAGTTGAGTTTCTTATTCAATGACTAAATTACTAAATTAGGGCACCTAAGTACAAAAATGCAATTTTGATTTAAATACGAAGGGTACTTTAATAGATACAATGCCCCACATATAAATAATTAACAAATCAAAATTTAATACAGGACTCTTGCTTCTTTATCATATTCCTATGGAAATTATTGTTTTTTTTTAGAACATATCAAGCATAAAAAATTTAAGAGAAATTTTCACCAATCTTAAGAATTTTATGGTGTATCTTAGTCGGACTGTCGGAGGTAGTGTGTTAGTAACAGAGGTCCTGATGAACTAGAGGTGTAAATGATTAATCGATTATTTCGAAAAATTCATTTAATCTTCGTATTTATGATTCGATTATTTCGAGAGGGAAAACATAGGATTAATCATTGGGTGCCATGCTAACTGACACAACACAGATTAATGTAGCACGGATCATAATCACAGGTAAGAGACGTTATTCGAATTTGTGATTGCAAGAAAATTGCACACAGAGCCATTCAATTTGTAATGGAATATGAATCCTGAAGGGGTGAGGAGAAGAGACTTGTAACGATTCCTAGGAAGACGGATGTGGCGAAGTACACAGAGATATCGCAGAGGAACCTAAAGGAAAAGGTGAGGAAGGGACCTCCCAAGTAACAATGGATAGTTGTGGATTTGTCGTGGCAACTAATTTAAAGGCTATAGTAACAACTAAGAACCGTTCGCAAGTAGGTACGACAACCACGTTCACAACCAATTTACAACCAATTTGGCGGAAATATCCAGGTTCCCACAAGCATGTGACAACCAGTTTAGTTGCAAGTGACAACCATTCTAGGTTGCAAGTGTTAGTTGTTCGTAGTTCTCCAAACTGAATTACAACTGAAATGACAACTACTACTACTACACTGTCAATTTTGTCATACGAATGCGAGCAATATATAAAATGAATGTACAAACGAAAGAGAAAGATAGTTATTACATTATTATGAATGACAAATAACACATCGAAATGGAAGTACATCAGCAAACAATAAGTTCTTATTATTCTTGATATATGAGATCTTTTGTTGCTTATTTTTATATGAAAGTTTGCTTTGGGTTAGCTCAAATTTTACCGGAAATTTCATTTTGACTGTGAATGTGGGTCAGATAGTTCGTAAAAAAATATGCGCCTTGAAAATAGTCGAAATTTATTAAAATTTTTAATTATTAGAAATAATATATAGGTCGTATAATGCGTAGAAATTGTTTCTAATAAGTGTTAAATGTTAGGAAAGCTGTTAAAAGACTGTTTTTTGATATAAAAATAGTAGTAAAGGTGGTCGCCAAATGAAATTTTAAATCAACACTTTGGTTTCAAAATGGACACATGTCAGTACTTGTTAATAAATATGGCGTATAATCTGTAAGTCCTGCCCACAACTATTTGTTTGTAGCCCCGAACTATGAAGTTGTGAATCATAAATATGAGTTTGTGACTCGCAATTATTCTGAGTGTTATTAGCC
>QYTT01085214.1:162384-173269 GCA_006980735.1 Dasypogon diadema | reverse complement strand
TGTTGGTTTATAAATGTTGGATTAAGGATCAGTGGGTATGATTTCCACTTTCAAAAGGTCATCCTGTTTTATAATTACATTTCGGTTGCGAATAACACTGTTTAAAAAAAACTATGGTTGTAAATTCCCCGTCAATACTGGGCACATGTATTGGTTAATCCTATTTAATAAACACACTACATATGAGGCGGCTCACTCCTTTTTAAGAAATCTACATTAGTAATAAGAAGAGTAGGTGGTAAAAACTGGGGACTCAAAACACGGATAGTAGCCTTGTTATTTTCTAGCAAGATGAGCACTTTTATTGTGGAAATTAAAGATCAACTCTCAGCCGAGGGTTTATTTCTCATTTGCTTAGAGGCTTCACAAATTTCTTTCCATAAATCATTTGCCTATCACAAATTCGTTAATAAATATCAAAAGGTCTTAAAACCGAACCCTATGGTACATCATTATTCAATTATCCCCTTTAGAGATGGTTTTTAATGTTACCGATAACCAAAAGAAATTACGTGCAGCACGAATTAATAGTATTAAATTTACATATTACTTCCCTGCAATATTTAAATGTTTTTAAGATTTTTTACTTTTTAAAATTAACTCCTACTGAAATAAAACATGGGAACTACACAGTTGACTGAAGTTTCCTCTAATTAGTATTTCGAAATGTTGCTCAAATGCCATTAAAGCTCAATCTGCATATACATCGTAAAAATGAAATAAATCTTATAACCGCAAAATCTACCCAGAATGTGTGAATATGACCTATTTTTTAAAGAGAGCAAATAGCATTCCCTATGCATACGTAAATTGACTTTTCAAGTGAAGTTGAATGTCTGAGAAAAGTCCTTGACCAGAAACTCACTTAGGCAACTCATTGAAAACAGAATCTTGCAGAATCGTGCATTTCCATAAAATTGTAAATAGATGTATTTAGAAGCGGAAATCACATGAGAACGATTGCTGAATTTGAAATAACTTGATTCTTTTTTTTTCAATAAAAAATAGAGAGGAAACTAAAAAATATTGATTACATTCTGAAAGTTGTTCATTGAGACTGATCCTATCGCACAGGATTGGAATGAATATAAAAAGATACTATTTTTTTAATTTTAGTCCGATCCAGATAATTTGATAGGCCTCATTGCCTTGACTAATAAAATGTGAAAATATATAGTATGAGTTTCCTTTTTTTTGTAAGATGTTAGGGCTTCCGACATGTGCAGTAGTCAGCTGGGTATAAAAAAAAATTGAAATTTGTTACTTTTTGCGAAGGAAGCTAAACAAAAATTAAATTTTGATAGCATCCGTATCAAAAACACAAAAGAAGACTTCCTGAAAGACACATTCCGCAAGGGACTGAGGCCTAATTTAGATTTAAATTGCCAGGCCTGGGCGAATGCCTTAATTAAAAACCCATGTACAATTTATTTTTAATTAATTACACTTTTTTAACAACTGAGCAACCCGTTTTATGCGCCATTTTTTTATCTTTCAAGAAAAAAAAAACTCCCTCTCAACATCCATGTTCCCGCCAGCATCTCACTCGATTTCGTCTCATTCTTGTATCCAAAGGCAATTCTTCGTTAACCTTGTGCTATTTCTGGGGGTAAGGGTGACTCTGGGTATGTATATGTGCGGCCCTATAATGTACGTGCCAGAAGAAAGCCTATTTCTCAGCCTTCCGAAACATTAAAGGAAATTAAATCGACATTATCGTTAAGCCTTTTCGCTAATAGAAAATTATCCAGGCCACCCCGCCCTCAAAGGGACGCTGCGGATGTCGGCTGAGATGTTGAGTCCCCCTCATCGCAACCGATTGAAGATGAAAGAAAGCAATTCCCTTCTACCAAAAGGGAAAAGTGTCCCCGAAGTTAAGGGGCAAGGGGGTAGGGAAGCGATGTTACTTGCCTTTTATGGTTCACTGATTCCCTCTTCAAGGAAGAAGCTCCAGAAAAATTCGTAATTAGCGGCTGTTCGTGATTTGAATTTCAAATGAAATCTCCAGTTAACGCCGAACACGAATTACCCACGAATCATGATTCCTGGTGCTGTTTACATGGATTCATTGCAACCGATTTATCCTGCTGAAAATTCAAATAGGGTAAATGGAGAGGAGCAGTGGACGCCTCCTGCTGCGGCCTCTCCGAGGTGAAATAGCTAAATAAATTTTTAATTATCGTTTTCAATTAGCGTCACGGCTCCCGGCAAACGTCTATTTGCTTTGGTGCTTTGCACGCGAACATTTTATTATGTCTTGTACAACTTTTTGAGGGAGATTATTTAACAATTGTGAGATATTTTCAGGGAAATGAATGATGGAAATTTTCGGGAAACAAGGAAACCCGCTCAACATGCTGTTGTTGCGCAGTAGAGCGTTGAAATCACCCCTAAATCGATTTGCAGTGCTTGAATGAATCTCAATTTGATTGTGATGCCATCACCTTATTTAATTTGAAATGGTTGTCTTATTATTTTACGTAATTAACTTAATTTTCAGTTCTAAGACGGTTCGAATTTAGCCAATGTTTTCTGTTCAAAACGCAGAAGTGTGCTTTTAATGGGATTTGAATGAAGTTGACGGCTCCTTGAATTAGATTTATGGATCTCTTCTTTCGATGCGAAATACAAATCTGCTAGGGGAACAAATTAATTCACCTCCCCTCCCCCTCCCTCACTTCAGATTATCCAAATCTTATTTATCACAGGAAACACCTTCTGTTTCATAACTATCTCCTCTCAAAGTGCTTGGCCTTGCCAGAATTTTAAAAAATTTACCCATAATTTAAGGGTAGTAGATGCCTTAAATCATTACCAAAAAAAAAACACCTACAACTTATTACCCTATAGCCCAGTTTTTTTTTTCTAAAACGACGTCAACCAACATCACCATCCCCTGACCACAAAAAAAAACTCAAGTCCTAATCTGAGTGCTGTACTCATAAAATAAATTAAAATTGCCACACCCAAACTGCAGACAGTGTCACAAACACTCATCCTGGGAAAGATGCATCTCGATTCAAAATCCTGTCCCAATATTGCACTCGCCCCCTCTCGGGAACTTTAATTAATACAGTTTTGAGTTTATCTCTTGTAGAAACTCCTCGAGGGTGAAAACTTTTAGCATGTTCACTAACCCCTGAGGTGCTATTCCATCCACCCCAACCACCCAACAGTCGATTTAATAATGGCGCTAACTTGCAAGAGAACAGTGTCAAAGTTTAACAAGGAAACATGTGGTAATCGTAATGGAGGCGGATTTAATTACAAAACAATAAAATTAGCATAAAAATCTCCGACAAGAAATTTGTTCCGGTTGCCTTTTGTACGCCACCCCCGGATTTGTTGTTACGTCTTTTGGAGGCGGCCAGCAGTAAATGCACAACTTTCGTTTTAAATCTGGCAATGGAAGTATAACCAGCCCTGCCAGGCTAAAATGGGTCACTAATGACTGAAAGTGGTGCTCCTGTGTAAAAAGCATTTGTTCAGTACTTTGTCACAATTTGCAAACAACTAATTAGGCACAAACTTAATTGGTCATGAGAACAAGGCCAGCCTGGAGGGAATTCTATAAGCGCCAGCGGCAGGCAACATGAGTTTCAGATCGTAATCTTTAAATATTCCGTAGAGTGAGTGTTCTATTTGGCACGGCAATGGGGATGGGGGATGGTGGTTTCTTTAAATACAAAGTATTCCCCATGTTGTTGTCGGTGAATTTTATTTCTTATTTATCTTACTCTGTGTTTACTTACCTAAATATTAATTTAGTTTCATTGCTAGCTTGGAGAAAATTAGGATAACACGTGTCCCACTAATTCACTTATACCAGCTGATGATGGTTGTGTGTGTTTTGTAATACATTCAGAGCTACGTTTGAGTTTTATTACACCCAAAAGTTTCTTCTAAAGGAATATGCAATATACAACCTAGCTCAGATCTAAAAATAAATGGATATATTAAAAAGGCTCCATAGTGAAAATTCGAAATAAAAGTATTTTACAAAAGCTAGCACAGGATGCGTAAATAAATTGAAGTTGAAGAACAACAAGGGTGAGAAAAATAAAAAATTTCAATTTCCGATATTTCTAGGAAATTTCACATTGCTTTTCCATTTCAACGGAGAACTGTAAAGCAACAAAATGAAACAAAAGTTTGTAAGGTATCAATCAAATTTCTCTTTAAGGATCGTTGCTATAAGTGACATTTGCCTGCTTGCCAAATTTGTTCTTTATTATATTTGTATAATATTATATTTTGACGACGGAACTTTTGACCCTCTTCACATTAATGTTGGTGTGCCACACTTGATAGATATAAATAGAATTTTATTTTTATTTTTTTTTGTCAGGGAGCCCAATCTTAACACATTTCTTCGAAGTGTGTGACCGCTTAATGCGGATATGTGTAAATGGTTCTTGAGAAGTGGCTGAGAAGTGCGCCTTCTGGGCTAGAAGGGACTCGATTCCATTATTCAAAATTTATTGTTCGTTTTAGGTCATCGTGTTGGGGCTCCCACTTGCATAGGGCACTTTTTACCTTTGGCATATAATATTTTTTTTTCAAAATTCACAAATTATGGCCATACAAAAACTTATATCAATAATTGATAGCCATTCAGGCACAGACCGCCGTTTTTCTTTGCTCCCTAGTTTTAGTCCTTCCATCCTTATTAATTCATTAGCCCTGTTCCTAGCTCTTCAGATCAACCTTCTGTTTCAGGTAATTTCCCCTGTCTTCACGTCGCATAGCCGTCGGCACAGTGTTCCATTTACTTTTATATCGCCTTTCCACTTGTTTTTTTCTTCTCTTCCTATTTTATAACTTCTCTCATTTTGGTAATTATCCGGAAACCTTTAATTTTTTTAAAAACACTTTAGACTTCATAATTACGGCATTTATGCTAATCTGACGAACCGCAAACTGCTTGGGCCTACAAAAAAGAAAAAAAAAAACAGAAAACGAAACCCTCGCTTCATCTAAATAGAACTGGGAAAAATGCTGCAAATTTTTCAGACGAGATGTTAGGCCTGATTGCCTTTAATTTAGGTTACCTGAATTTAGCAATTTTAGCAAAAATTTTCCATTATATTATGAAATAATTCGTCTAACCAGTAGAAGCCGCAAAGTCCAGTACGAGCACCAGATCACCATGTTCTTTTCACTCCATTCCATCCAACAAGGTTAGGGGAGTAAGAAAAAAAGTTACCCTAATTTGTTAACCTCTGCCATTATGACTTGTTTCCCTTGTTCCCCCACTGAAACTTTTCTGTGTACTGCAAGCATTAAAATTTCAATTTTAGCATTTTTTTTTCTCTGCAATAAAGAATAGTTGGTGCTGGTGCCCTAGAAACCCGTTAAAGCTTCGGCTAAAAATGTTTGCACCCAACTGAACTTGTTTTCCACCCCGTCATAATTAAAACTCCTGGATGGAGTTAGATTGAAGTTTTCCCCCAAATGTGCGAAGCGAACGGAAAATAACATCACAACTAGAACAAAATGCAACAACTACGGGAAAACTTCGGAAAATTAGTCTCTCATATCCACAGAGAGGAGTAGCAGCCTACACATGAAAGTTGTTTTTTTTCATTCTCCAGATATGTGCCAGGAATTTTATATCTGCGACAATTTTTCAACCTGGGCGACCTATTCTCGTCTCCGACCAATTACCCCATTCCACGTGGGGCTCCACGCTGCTCCGATGTCTGCGCAAAGAGGGCCAAGGAGGATTCAATATACATAAAATAGATAGACGCCAAATTCATTACAAGGGACGTGCTCCGCTTGCTAAGCGTTTACGAAATGTTCGCTACATTACTTCACCCAACGCCCAT
Source organism: Dasypogon diadema (assembly GCA_006980735.1). Classification (NCBI taxonomy): domain Eukaryota; kingdom Metazoa; phylum Arthropoda; class Insecta; order Diptera; family Asilidae; genus Dasypogon; species Dasypogon diadema. The sequence goes on along the minus strand of QYTT01085214.1, from coordinate 167,438 downwards.
CAGCTCATGTTTCGCATTTTTGTCTCCGGGGCAAAGGGGACCGGGGGACGATGGGCGCTGTCATTCTCCACCCAACCATTTGCAACTTTTTTCTTTATTTTTTTCTCTTTCTTGGTTTCCATTTTGTTTCAATAAATCGCTTGCTTCTGTTTCTGATGCGAAAATATGTTGATTTTCTATGGGTCCCATAAACGTATTTATCCTAGGCATTCGATGCTCGTCGACTTCATGGATGGGGACGAATCAACCTCTGTCATAAAATGTAAAACTGGTAAAAGACAGGAAGAAAATAAACGCACCCTGCCCGTCCGGTCCCGATTCTCGGGCCCCCGTCCCGGTCTCTATTCCGGCACTTACTTGGGGGCCAGAATCAGGCAAGAAAGGACAGACATACGATTGCTATAGAAGTGGTGATCTACGGTCGGAGCAGTGCTGTTTGTGTTTCTTGATATAAAAATCATTGGATAAGATGACACGTACCACAGGGATCTGCCGTGGACCAATATTTTTCAATTTCGCTGACATATTATCGGGAAAAGGGCATCGATTTGTGGTGATTGATGAACGTTGAAAACTGATGTCGATATTATATTCAGCTCAAATTCCCCGTCAACATGGAGTGATAGTTTTGTGCAAGAGCTACGATGGATATAGAATGGGAATGACAGGGTTGAATGCTTTTCAGATGGTTGTAATGACAGATTTCCAAAGAAACAAGTTCTCCACTTGTAGTGTTTGCCGCTGAAGAGATGCGAGAATATCCGTATATGGATGGAGGACGGAAGGAAATATAATTCAAGTTGCTGCTATGATTAATGAGGGTGTACACTAGCATGTGATGTTAATGAGTCATGAAGGAGAGTATGTCGATACATTTGTACCAAGGCCTGGGGGATATATCGTATATGCCATGAGAAATATTGGAATTCAGTGAAAGGTGAGCATACGAACATTTATCATGGGTCTTACTTTAATAATCTTGGAGAAATCCTTGATGAACATATGTAGAAGAGAGAGTGTTCTCTGTAGCCATGTGCATAAGATAACTACACCAGGAATATAATGGGAACAAGGTTTAGCTTTAATAACTTAGGAATAAAAGTAGACCTAAAATACCTGGGATGTATTTTAGTTTTCCTTGACTGCTGCAATTGAAAGGTTTTCTTTTCATACTGAAAAATGTTTGATCAAAAATAAGATGTCTGTTATTTTATTTTTAAAGATTGCTTATTTGTTGGCACTAGGTTGTCTCAATAACTCTCTGGTCGTTCCCGCAATCTGTGCCGTATCCCACAATTGACGACATTGGTTGTTTGCCCAATCGGCGATACGCCCTAGTAAATCTTTTAAAGTCATCTCTGTGGAAGGGCGAAGACGATTGCAAACTGACCCCTTCCATACGATTTTTTTTTAAATATTTATATTTGCGGATAATTACTTACTTTTGAAAAATATTTAATAGTCATATGAAATCAATCATGAATTGCAAGCCGTCGGAGCCAAATGAAAACGATATAACAATATGAAACGTCCAGTCAAAACCAATCATCGCCCCACGTCAATCAAACTGCACCCTATAATGAAATTTCTGGTGCCTTCAGTTGTCAAAATTATATATTAGATGGGAATGCCAATCAAACTGAACTCTTACAGATATACTGCACTGCAATTAATGCCATATTCCTTTTGGTGATGGAAATTACTGGAAATACCGGAGACTTGCTAGAAATGTAAGGAGCGCAGCCAGCAAGCAAAGTTCATTTCAGTCTTTCCCTCGAACAGCGACTTGGATGTCCCTCCCGCTTGCGCTCGTAACATGAAGGAATTTTAACGAAATTAGTTGAAAAGTATTCTTTACATTTTGTACAGTTTTAAAAGGATTTAGGAATGCTTTGGGCTGGGTGAAAAAATGGAACGAATTCCTCCCGTTCTTGGCACAAGAAAGTGTAAGGGAAAGCCAGGAATTGACTGCAAAAGAAAAATCCGAGGAGATTTTTGTACTTTCTTCTTTGGAGTACGGCAATCCTTGCAGTCTCCCGAGGATTCAGTTGTGTAAATCTTTCTTCTTGTCGAAAGGAAGACCATTGTTTAGTGCTTCGATGCGGAACAAATTTCTTTAATGAGCGAACTTTTGTCGTTTACTCGACCACCAGTTGTCCTGCAAAGAAGAGTAGCAGGAAGAAAAACGAGTAAATCCTCGGACTTTTATTTAATTCTTGTTATCTTTCTGTTGGAGGAGTGTTATCACTGTGCTCGACGCACTACTACCCTGCCTCATTTAAATGTAAAGGTAAAGTAACTGTGAACGGTTTAAAAAGGCTTATCCCTGCTACCTCATTGCCCATGCCAACCCAATTAAACTTTTATCCTTCAAGTATTCATTCATTCACTTTAGAGCGCTGCAGTTGAGTTGTAGAATGACTGCAGTTGCACTGGAAATCGTTCATATATACAAAATGGGAGTTGCATCGATTTCCTATTTCCCTATCCTCTTCCATTATCATTTAAGGGTAAATACCCTTAATTAAATAGGACTCCGAGTTCCCGACTTAAACTCGAATGAGTTGGTTGAAGTTTACTTTGTGCATGCATGCGATTTTCACTATTCCCAGCCTGCAAATTAAACTTTCTGACCGCAGAAGCCCATAAAGGTAGTGAAAGGGAACAAAAAAAATATGGTATGTCGTTGTGAAGGGTGCTGAACTTTTAACTATTCACTTTGGCATAGTTTTAATTATTCCTGTAAAATTCTTGTAAATCTTTTCGAAACCAGTTATGCCTGCAGCTGACTCATTAATAATTGCATCTCCTCTTTTAATCCCACGGTATGAGTACCGATTTCATTTAGGGATGAATGGTGTTTACTTCGCGGTTTATTTTATCAATCAAACGAGAATCAAACGTAGAAACTGAAAGGGGAACCGTGATTGAATGCTATTAGAATGCCGAGAAATTAAGTCTTTTCTGAATAACTGACTGAAAATGTATTCTTTTCAAAGACAAATGTGAACGAGAGAAATTGTTTACTATTTACTTCTACCATTTAATTTTCATTGCACGAGCTCAGCTATAACTAAAATTTCTCTTTGCTGCAGAATTTAGTTGCATTTCCCATACTTCCATTCGTCTTAACCTCTAAGGAAGCACAAAATTTTCCACAGAATTTCCCACGTCTTAGTAGGATCACTTGCACAGAAGGAATGGTCCCACTAACGTATTTACTCTAATTCCAATTCAAGCGTGGGAACGCGATCAAAAAACTAAACCTGCCAACATTGCACGAATAAAAACATTCCATTAAGAAGATAGAGAGTATATTACCATTAAACTATAGCTGAACTGGGTAGTTTTAAAGCGTCTCCCGGCCGATTATTTTTGTGGGACCCCGAATAAAGAACAGCCACAATTCACAGCTCTATATGGCTCCTAAGCGAACTACATGCATGCAGTGGAGATATGGAACGGCGTCAAAGCAAGTATTTTGGGGTAGTTATAAAGGTCTTTGGGTAGAGGAGCAAATAAAATCTGTAAGGACGAAATGTGAACGCTTTGCAAATAGAAACTCAAAAATGTAAGTTTAACTAAGGTTTATGTGTAACAACAACACATGGCGGTGGCTAAGGATTTCAGTACAGATCCATGCTGGTAGATGTACTGTGCAAGAAGCAACGTTTCCTAAAGCTTATCCGAGCAAAAAGCTCTGTACGTATAAGTCGATGGTATACGCTTACATATTACGTGAAAAGCAGGGGGGTAAGGGATTCGAAATTTATTGGATGCTGTTTACAATCCTCCCCAAAATACAGACCCTCCGGCTCCTTTTTGCTGACTCCAAATTCGTTCACTACTTGCTCGTCGTTCAAGTTATTGAAAATATGAAGTGAGGGGGAGGGGGATGAGTAAAGTGGCGAATGAATTGTAAACAACAAACGGTAAATGATGAAGAAAAATAAAATTTATTTAATATTTGTTGTTGTATTTTCCTGTTTTCTCTCCACCTCCCCCTCCCCTCCCCTCCCCGCACCTTTTTGGCAGGATCTTGTTTTTAGCAATGTCGGGTGCTGAACAAATAGTTCGAATATTTCTGTACGAGCATGACAATAAATTGGCAGGATAATTGCATTTTTTACGATCTGTAGACTGTGATATGCCCGCACAGTCAACCCGTCATTTTTATTACAGGGTGGTTTTTCGTTTTATTGTGATGGCCCCGTTAGAAATGTGTTTGCGTCGGGATGAATGAGATTTTTCCAGTTATTTCCATATTTGAGTCTAATGAATGTTGTAGAAATGTGCGTTATATTCGTTATTTTTCCGCAGGTATATAAAATCGATAAATGTCAGATTTTCAGAGTTCGCTATATAAATCCCTGCCTTGTTTCATAATATCTGTCCCCGTAAGCCATTCGTCAAAATTTAGGGTAATATTTCATAGTAATTGGACAATTGAGCAAAACTAAAATATGCCAGTGAAGGATTAACACAGCGCTACTATAGTGTCTAACTTATGAAATGACAAACTATTGAAGTAGAATTAAAAATCAGGGAATTAGATATTGTACTGTCACACGGCTTATGTGGAAAAAGAATTTTTGTTGAAAATGCTTTAGCCGAGCCGAAGTGCAGAAATAAATCTTGGAATAAGTTCCTATTAAATGACATTTTTAAAACTAAAAGTGTGATCATTACACTACAGCGAACTATGCCGTGACTTCCACTGCCTCGTAATTAATAATCATTGTTACTATATTATTATCCTTCCATCTTACAATCAGAATCATCAATACTGCAATTACAGTAATTGTAATTAAACAAATTAAAACTACAATTACCTACTTGTAAAGTTCCTTAGACACTTAGTTTTGAAACAATGACTGTATTATGATAATACGATGTGTTGAAGCATTAACAATATCACATCAGGCGGTGTAAAACATTCACAAGCTTTTTATATCCTTACTATTTACTATATATTAAATTACATAACCTAGAAAATAAGGAGAAATACGCACAGACTTACGCAATGGGGGCAATCAAAGCAACTCAATTTTTCT
>QYTT01085214.1:119015-162364 GCA_006980735.1 Dasypogon diadema | reverse complement strand
AATGTGCGTTATATTCGTTATTTTTCCGCAGGTACATAAAATCGATAAATGTCAGATTTTCAGATTTCGCTATATAAATCCCTGCCTTGTTTCATAATATCTGTCCCCGTAAGGTATTCGTCAAAATTTAGGGTAATATTTCATAGTAATTGGACAATTGAGCAAAACTAAAATATGCCAGTGAAGGATTAACACAGCTCTACTATAGTGTCTAACTTATGAAATGACAAACTATTCAGGTAGAATTAAAAATCAGGGAATTAGATGTTGTATAGTCACACGGCTTATGTGGAAAAAGAATTTTTGTTGAAAATGCTTTAGCCGAGCCGAAGTGCAGAAATAAATCTTGGAATAAATTCCTATTAAATGACATTTTTAAAACTATTACTTGTACATCTCGTCTAAAACACAAGAAGTAATCATCTCTTATCGAAGTTAACATTCCGTTAAATCTACATACAATCAATTTATTCCCCCCCCCCCCCCTCCTCCCTCCTCCCCTCTCTCGAAAATCACTTCTTATTCTTTTAAGTTATAAATAGTAGTTAATAAGTAGGATGGAGTAGGCCAATTTGTGTTCTTTTTTATGGAGTGGTCAAAGCTCAGCGAATACCTTCTGCTGCTATAGCACAGCTTTGGCGAGAAGAAAAGTAAGAAGGGCAATTTTTCGAAAGAGGACATTTCATTCTTTCTAGCATTACACACAACCTAATTTCGTCAATGTGTGTGTCTTGTAAAGTTCCTTAGACTCTTAATTTTAAAACAATGACTGTATTATGATAATACGATGTGTTGAAACATTAACAATATCACATCAGGCGGTGTAAAACATTCACAAGCTTTTTATATCCTTACTATTTACTATATATTAAATTACATAACCTAGAAAATAAGGAGAAATACGCACAGACTTACGCAATGGGGGCAATCAAAGCAACTCAATTTTTCTTATTACGACACTGATGTACCTTCCAAACTTCGTTACGTAAAAAGAGGGGAGAAGAAAATACCTGGAAATCCGTATTTACCTTCGAAAAAGTTTCATAGAGTATTTCTTTACAATCCCTGTCAAATGAACCTTTAAAGAATCATAAAATCATCAGAATTCCTTCAGTAATGCGATTACTTAAAAACTTTTTCCAAATCCACATTTTCACCAGAACGTAACTCAATCCAATCTGTGCAATATAAAAACTGTAAAACTGTCAAATAAAAATGAGACAATAATAGACATAAAACATGAAAACCCTTTTCCCTGGCAATTTGACGTTGATTTCCCTCTGTTTCGTCAACTTAGGGGGCACATTTACACTTTTTGATTGCTTTTTGTTTGCACTGATTCTGGATTCTGCCGGCTCACACTTTGACCCATTCTGGTCATTTCCCTTCCATGGAAGGAAGCAGTAACATCGGAACTCTGGACCGGGTGAGTTTTTCATCCCTTAAACCGAAAAACCGTTGTCTGAGCTGTCCTGAAAGTCATTCTACACATGACTTTGATACTTTCTCATCTTCCACAACAATGAACTTAACGCCACCATACGACGCAAGCTCTCCTGAAACGGGTGAACCCGTCGAAAATGTAGTAAAACAAAAAATTTCTCGATGTTTGTTGAGTGACAGATGTTGGACGTTGGAGCACGATTTTCCCGTGAAAATAGAAAGGAACACATTTTCCTCCTATTACTAATACATAAAAAGTCGTTCAGTTTTTTCCTGGTATCCATTCATACTCAGGCACGTAATACAGTGGATGGATATTTTTTGCCAGGACAGCTGAACTATTCCCATTTATCGTTCGTATCCGTACGGTAGTATGTGTGTGTGTCGGGGTGTGTGTGACACTATATTCCCCTGAAGGTACACAAGGTGCACATATGCTACCAATCTATGTTGACTGCTTTTGTTTATTTGATCAAATGAGGCCCAAAATATATACAGAGAGCGTGATGCATGCCAAGGGACAGGACGTATGCAAGTAAACTGGAGGATATTCTGCTCCATTGATTTCATGTTGACTCAAAACACTTCAAATATACCGTTATTCATACAACTCCTGGATATTTTCTGTGCCCTACTGAAATGACATTTTGATGGCTGAAGGTTTGACCAATCTACGCGACACTAGCCCGTAGTATTTACGGGTGGGCTTTCCATTTCATTCCACAGTTCAATTAGTTTTTGTATGGGGATATTGAAGGTTTACTGCAGCTTACTTTTGTGGTAATCAAAAGTCGTGGAACTTTGGTGAAACGGAAATTGCTGAATGAACCACAAGGAAAATGGGCCTGAAACTGGGAAATTTGAAAATCGCATAGCTACAGGGCAGATGAAATATCCTTGACATGTGACTGAGTCAAAAGTAAAAGGATTCGAGTACGCTTCCTCTTCTTTCAATGGATTAAAAGGTATTTAACCTTTGCTTATATATGGAATTAATAAACGTGGAATTTTAAAATAATTCAGTCGGGTTTAGCTTCAACGACAATGACAATGGAGCAGGGGGCTCATCAAAGAAGTGAACAACTTTTGAAAAGGAGGAAAATGATTTACATGGGTGTGTGTTTTATTCAACATTTTTTCTGGTAAATAATTTGTAATTTGTTATGCAAAACTTTTTCAAAAGCTTTGGTGAAAAATGGTGAAATAGGCTTAGGATGATATGCGATAGTACCAGACGATCTTTTATGAAGAAGTATAATTTTTTAATAGTTTCCAAGTCTTAAGAGTAGTGCTTGTCAATATTACATTTTTACAATTTTATGTTAGAAAAAATGAATAGAAATAATGAAGAATGGCTGGAATAAAAGAGAATCCATCAAATACTTCATATTCATCTAAGGTATTTGGGATTTCATTTTATACAGACAAACCTATGTCCTCAGATTTTTAATAGCACCACTTTGCAAGAAGTAACCTTGACTTTCAATTATCATGCGGTGATTTGCAACAATAAACATCCACAAATTCTGTGCAAGCTCACGGAAAGGTGATCTTTTTTCAGGATATCAATACCTTCAGGTGTACAAGTTGACCGACAACAACAGACTACACTGGTACCTAATCAAATACAAAAACGAAAATTCACAATATCCAGCACAATTTTATATAAAATTTTTAAGAGTTCACCGAATAAGATGAGATTCCTTCAAGAATGAACTGTTTTAGTATACATAAACAAAATATTGTTTTGTATCCTTTTGTAATCCGTTGACGAGTAATCCAGGCTTTTGATTTAAATCCAAGTTTCTTAAAACTGAAAAATTCTTTTGATAACTCCATAGAATTTCCACCTTCCACTTTAATCACTTCCTAAAGAGCGTTCCATTTCAACGAAAGCTGAATTTCGACCCTAAATTCGTTTTGCAGTGCTAATAGTTGATGAAAACTTGAATAAATTCCTACAAAAGAATTTTTGAAGTAATTCGAAATAGAGGGGAAAAACTAAGAAATGAATTTAATTCACGGAAAAGCTCCTGGTCCTGAAAAGGCTGCTTTGCGACAACATTGAATGACTGAATGTAGTAGGTCTTCCACTCATTTACTCCGGACAAGTGCTCCGGTATTCCCGGGGTAGTTGAGTTGAGAAATTACTAATTAGGTCAGAGGAATCTGCCTCACCAAGTAAATTCTCAAAATTGAAATTCCTGGCAACTTGCAATAAATAAAGCGATAATTTATTTAATGCACAGAGGTCTAAATCTGAGAGTTATGAAGCATGTATAGAGTGACGGTGGCTTATAATTTATTGATTCAAGTGAATTCATAGTTGGTCTTGGTCCTGGAGGTGGCTTTCGCAGTACTCCGACCTGCTAGAGAAATCGCAGTGGGATAGGGTTGCTACATTAATTCTGCAAGTGATATAAACTTTTCTCTTGTGGGTGCAGTGGGATATTACTTATTTACTCTGGAACTTACTTACTTATATTGGTTTCCTTTTATCCGTGCAGTTTTCATATCTCAGCCTCCTTTTACACTTTTTGCTATCTTTTCTGATGTCATCATCCGTACACTGATGTACAATCCATTAAAGCACCTAATCCCATTCAGATTATTTTATCTCTTGACCATATTTTGTATCCTTAGCCAATGGAGATTGTGCAATTTGGACGTATAGTTGATAAGCTCAGTTCCTTTAAGGCCTGCAGGCATTCACGTTGTTCAGGAAGAATTCTTTCGTGCTCCTTGATACAGTGTAAACACTTCCCCCAGCTAGGATTCAACAAATTCCCCACGATAAACTTTTAGTAGAAAACTTCTACAATAATCCCGTACATGTTTGCAGCTCCAGTGCAACTGGAGTTGGTCACGTACACCCGAGACACACTAGGCATGCAACAGAGCAGTATAAAAAAGTTATGTTGTGCTAACTACATAAAATGTTATCAGACCTGACACGAATTCCTATCCATGACATGCATTGCATTCCAAATAATCCGAAATCCCATCATCACTTCAGACGTGAGGATCGCAGCGGTATCTTGTGACGGCCGTCAACAGCCATCTTATCTGATGGCGAAAACAGCGCCAGGACAAAGGAGTCACGAAATTAAAATTTTACAACCCTTTGACTTACAAGCTGAAATTTAAATGATGTTTCATTATAATGGGTGGAAAGTGGTGCCTGGAGGGCAGGGAATTCGGAGAAGACGAACTACAAAAGTTTTATAGGGTGAAGAGTAGTGAGAAAAACACCGTTTTGGGGAGCCCAAAAACTTGAAGGCGGTAAAAGTTCATCACTCGTCAAAGTTTTTAATGACTCGACAAGTTTGACTATCTCATCCTCATTTGCACAGCGTCGAGTTCGACGTTGATCCTGCCGCTCCTCACCCGTCGTGCCGTTCGGTTGTTGACTTGTTTCTTTGCCTTTTTGAAACCTTTATCTATTGGATTAATTGCATCAGAGAGTAGGACGTAGTCGTACCATAATGAATCGACAGGATGTGCCATGTCAGCGAATCCTTTGAGTGCGAAAACTCTCAACGATATTATCGAGTCTGGGAACATGGACACTCGGTCTCACAGGGTAAGGCTTCCTCTTTCTGCCATGTAATTCCTGAAATCGAACGAATTAATTTATCCGATTCATGAGTGGAAACTGTGCTGGACTACTGAGCTGATTTGCTGTCGAAATTATGGCCAAAACTTTTCTGTAATCATCATCGTGTCCACTGTTGGTCGAGATGGCCTCCCTGATGCTTGTAAATGAATCTACTCAGCCGTGGACAGTGTTTTCGTCGGATTTCAGAAGTATCTATGTTGTCCCTATGCGTTGAGAGTTGATTACTGATTAACGGATTTCTCTTATAGTATAGGAAATTTTCAGGGATTGTATAACCAATTATGCTGGACATTACTACCTTTACCGGGGTAATTACTGGAATATTCAGATATTGTCAACGACTTAATTTTGAATTATTCAGGAATTTTCATCCTGAAATTAATGATTTTAAGGATGAGTGGAAGATATCTTGATACCGAATAATTCATTTCAAGTGCGAGAAAATTAAATTGCGATCAAAAATTCACGCAGATTAATTTCACTTCAATTGGAAACGATTGACTGTTAATATGAATTCTCTTCTTCATACAGCAATTATTGTAAATAAATAATATTGGATAAGTGAAGCTGCTTTAGAAAATAATGTTTTGCTTTTGGTGAGATATTATAAACACCCTATTCTCACTCTACCTAATATTATTTAAGATAAGTAGTCCGATTGTCCTATGTATTTTCTTAATTTCTATTTTTTGCTTACTTTCATTTCTCTTTGTTTTTTTTTTCTTCCTGGGTACTAATAGCTCCCAACAAAATTTTCCCCTTTCTTTCCTTGACTTGTTTTAAGTAAAAATTCGTTGCAGTTGGAATAATAAATTGAAGTGCAGTAGTCGTTAAAAAATTAAAAAATTTGGTGGCACTCATTAAATAATTCAAAATATCAAAAGATTCTCCTATGCGATTATATAGTAACATTAAAAAGTTGTGATCGTGAATTAAAAAATTCATTATTCAAACTCAAGAACAATTGCTATTGACCTGGTTTCCCACAAACGGAAGGTATTAATATCACCAGAAAATAATTTGGTAAATTAGTAGGAAAAAATGCAGAGTAGTAGAAAACTATGTGCAGATAAGAAAAAATTAACGTCCACATCAATTTGGATTCATGAAATGAATTCTGGAACACTGGGCAAAATCGTTCTCTCCTTAATGTTCTTTCTACCTTTAATTAATCACTCGACCTAATCCCATTAAATTAAGCAAAGCATCCACAAATTTTTGTGAATAGCTGACATCGTGGAATAGCTACTTTATTATCACTCTAATCTCTTAAAACTTACCTCGTAAAATTGCAATCTTAGCACAATAAAAGTCGAACAAAAGCGTAAAAGTCGCACGAAAACCAACAGAGTAGTGCACATTTTTGCAAATGTGGCAATTTTCTAAATCTCTAGGACATTTTGAATAGCGGAAATGCGAATGATCCCCTCTAGTTTCTTTCTATTCTTTTTCTCTTTTTTTTTGTTTTTCTTACACATGTAAATTAGATTTCCTGAACGACCGAATTTTTCGTCGGATGATGTTCACATTTTATCAAAATGAAAAAGGAAACTTAAAGTGCCCCACAGGGCATAAATCAAGTCAAAGTGTCACCTAATTTAAATTACGTTCCGTAGTGTTTCTTCCAGATTCAGAAATTCAGAATTCCTTTTCCGAGTGCATACAGGAACATTTTGAAATCCCCGCCTGGGATCATGGACAAAGGAGTAGAACATTTTCAGAACACATTCAAAACAGAACAGAAATGCGAACGTATAATTGTGACTATAACCCTAAAGTGGGAAGTTAGGACTTGGAATAGGATATGTTCTGGAAGCCCTGCTGGAGTCCAGGCGGATCGTAATAAAGTCGGATTGTACATACCTGGAGCTGCAGCTATCAGCAAACAGAGAATTGCGAATCGTAAATAAACGACCCTTGTGTGCCACATATTACGTTGATTTGCACGCTCCTTTAGCACAAACACATTGGCATCGACTTTTTTCCTCTTTTTTTATGCTTACACCAACACCGTACACTTGTTCTTGTGTGATATGTTACTGTTTACAAAGTGCATCAGAGCATATTACTACTGCTACCACTACTACTAATGCTGCCGCTGCCGCTGCTGTTGCTACTACCACCAGCGCACTGATGTTAGCATAAAAAGGATACTTTCAGTGCAAACGAGAAAAATTATGTGTATCCAGGACACTTCTCTGAGGAATTCACTCGTTTTCCTGCAAAGGTGGCTACCAACTTTTTTGAACTTTTGAAGCACTCCAACCAGGTGTGAAAGCAATTTACCCCGTACAAAAGCACCGGCATATACTTTCCTGTCTCTAAGCGAAAAATTGCATGAGGTAGCACTTGAAAAGCTCTCACAGATACTCCTAACGAATGAGAGTACTTTTTACGAGTGCATCCAACTATGTATGCCTTTGCCACCCTGCACTTTGCATATAACAAATGTACGCACGTTTTCGTTTCGATCCTCGCATTTATCGAAAGGATGCTATCCAGTCCGAGACTAATGAAAGCCTGTACTCGAAAATTGGTGAACTTTAAATCATTGCTTTTGTCCTCTAAAGAAAAACTCAAGTTTTTCCATCCGTTTTAGGCGATTAGTTCGGCTTCCGTCGAGGTCCAAAATTCGCTGTCAGTTTTTGTGACGAGTGCTGTGTTGTCGTACGTTCAGACACCAAATTATAAAACCGCTAGGAGGTTATAACATGGACGAACACCTGAAACAGAGAACAAAACACATGTTAGTGAAAATTACTTCTATTATTAATGGTAATGAGATTTCCATGCAGATTAATGTTCAAAGGGGAGAAGGGCTGATGCATAACCCTATAAACAAACACACATGTGTCCTTTCTGAGTCGTAAAGCAAGTGCTTTACAACACTTTATGCAAAATTGATGGATTCAGAAGGATATTCGGGAAATGAAAGAGCATTTGATGTAGCACTTTGTAAACTAATGGTGTTATGGACAATGTTTGTGAGAGGGCCGGGCCAGTGATCCTTCCCAGAAGAACCATCAACATTTAAGGCTTTATTAATTGCATTAAACGAACAACCTTCCTTCCTTAACTTCTTACAAGCTAATTTCAAATTAAAACCAATTTTGTGAGACTTATCTTATTCCTCAGGTGTGCAATCTATCATGATGCGCTGATATTGGAGAGAATATAAGGAATTAGGCGTCATTGTGATAATTTTTTATTTCTTCAGCCTCATAATAATATTTCCGTAGAGGACAGCTTCTGAAGATTAATTTATATCAATATCTGCGCAGTTCTCTAAAGGTTACTTCAATCCTTTCCCAAGATGCAATTCAGTGCATTTCTTAAACAAAAACAACATTTCCGTACTGTAGAAAAAGGATAAGATATTCAGATGAAAAACAGATGTAGGTTGAAAGGAGGTCAGACAAACAATTAATTCCACATTTGAAGCAAGTTTGGTACCCTGAGTATATCGCTCTTTACCACTTTGTACTTTTCTTGAGCTTAAAAATTCTTTGAAAAAGAAAAAATTTAAAAGCACAGAGGAACTCAAGGGAAATATGGTTCAGCATCCATAGGAGATCCCTAAAGGTTGCTATTTGGAGATATTTGTGAGTCCAAAACCAGAAGTAGGCACTATGTACAACTCTTTAAAATCTATGAATTAAGGAATAGACAAAAAAAGATCCTGAGGAGATAAATCTGCCCGGAAACATGCAGAAGTCTTTCAAAACATGTAATGAAACCCTCGTTTATAAACTGTTAGGCTCGCGGTACACTGGATAGATGTTACTTATGGGCGAGGCATATATTAAGAATCAGAAGAGATGGAGATTCGATAAGACTAAATGTAATTTATGTAGGATACAATTCCTGTCCTGCAAGCAATAGAACAAATATCGTTTTTTTCTAACAGTGTGTAGAGTTTTATATTGTTAACTTGAGTATTCTTAGAAAAAAATGCTTATTTTTAGAAACTGTCACTGATATTCGATTTCTTACTTACTAATGTACATGTAGACTTTTGTGGCCAAGTATTATACACAGCCAAATCATTCAATCAATCCTAGCCCTTTTTATAGCGCATTTAATAACAACTTGTTTATATTGCGATTAATTTTCATTAAAAAATATTTTTACTGTCTACCCTTGCCAACCATATATTACTATACTCTTGAACGAACCATTTATCAATATTGTTAGTGACATGTCGTTGCTACTCCACCACAGAGTTCTGGTGGCAAAATTGTTGGTGGGTCTTTCATTTGCTATTAATGATCCTACTGTTTTCTTTCCTTTGATGTGGCTATGGCTGTATTAAAATGACCAGATCTAACACTTTGAACATTAATACACAAATTTAGCCGTACCGCTCTAAACTTCTTTGATAACTAGATTTCTTACCAGGAATCGTTCTGTAATCTAAAAAAAAATTGTACCCATTCCATTCTCTCGTTTATGCTGCGTGTGTAAAGAAAGTATTTACATAACTCCATGTACACTCGTTTTTCATTTCTGTCATTCCATGAAAACTGCTAATTAAGTGCTTCCAGGACTTAACAACAGATTCATTAAAAACAAATTAGAAAGACACTGACAGGTTTCTTCCTAAAATTTCTTTGGTGTCGATAAGCCAACAACCACCTTCCTTTGTGATCTTTTGATACTTTAAAGCATCACACTAATCCTGCACGTACTGATTACAAAAATCTTTTTATTCGCTAATGAACGTGCTCATCCTGCAAAAAAAACGTCCTTAATTTTTGTTAATTAAACTCCCCTGATACCTCCTAATGAGCCCCCGTGTATTGCTTTGTGCTGAAATCAGGAAAAGCCCTCGTCATAAAAACAGGAAAAGATATTTCTATCATGTCCGGATCAATTTCTCGTTTTTTTGTCATTTGAAGGGGATGATTTGATTCTGGTCTCTATCTAGTCTTTAGCAATGAATGTGTACGGCCACTGATGACACCAACAAATACAATCAGAAAGAAAGGCGAGAAAAAAAAGCTCATCCCATTCAACTGTGGAAGCTTTAGCACAGTGAAGAAAAAAAAAGACACGTTTCCACCATCAAAACTGCCCACGAATCTTTTCTAGCTTTAAAAATGGAACGTGTAGAAGGAAGGGCTAGCGCGGGTGGTCATGTTACACATCGTATCAGAAACACTTTTTAGTTTTGCACTACAGTTTTATTTTGAACAATAGCAACATTCGGCTGAATGGGAACCAAAATGTGCACAAAAATCCCCACTCATTCCCAATATCTCTTGCCGCAAGGATACATGAGGAATCCTCGAAAAGTGGGTAATCGACAAGTGTGGGCGTGCAAAATGTGAATTTTAGTGACCCAGTGCACAACTGTAACATTCTAAAAATTGTAATTGGAAAAAAATTTAACTCCATATGTGACTTGAGCGTTTTCGAATGATTTATATTTCTTTTGCATTTTCGAGTTATTTTTTGCTATATTTTTTTATTTATTTTTTCCTTTCATATTGAAAGAGTTGGAGAGTTGGGGATTTCAGCCCATTTGTGGAACATACTTGTCTGGAAATATTTGGATTGTTTCGAATGCTGGCGGTGTTATAAGCAATCATCATGCTGAACTCAATTAAAACTGAGATCCTTGTCTTGAGAATTGGGTTTGCAGGACCTTTTTTGTATTTTTGTAATACCTTAATACTTAGACTCAATAATGCACACTTACAGGATTCGAACCCTCGCCAACAGAGGAGAAAATCTGCAGACATGCGCTTCAACCCGCTTAGCCACCTTTCACGAAGTGCACTGCAAGTTATGATCTGCATCTGCAAGACTTACTAGTGTCGTTGATATTGAAATATAGCACGAACATCTTTTGACTGTTTAATTTCGGTTCAAATTTTCATCTCATCTCTAACATCCTTTTATAGCCCTTGCCCCAGCAAATTACTATGTCACCCAAAAATGTTGATTGGGAAATAAATTGGGTAGACAATCTTGCCTTCATTTTGATAATTTAATTGAAATTGAATCATAGTTTTATTCCTAGATTCTCTTTAATGAATCAATGAAAAAATAATGTTTCAAATAGTAATTCGTGAAATTCCAATGCCACTCCTGTGTCAAAATTCATTAGTATTTGGAATATATAGTAAGGTAATGTACATATGTTGCTTACTTCATTAGTGAGGTAATGAACACATTATCTACTTGCGTATAAAATTCTATTTCACAATTTATTACGTTTTTATCAATAATTTCCAACAATCCTTGAACTTTGATCAAAATTAACCGAGAAGAAAATATCTTTGAACAAAGATCAAAGGATTCTCAGAATTTGAAAAAAAAAATAAAATGGAAGATAATTTTCTTTACATCTAAAACAGGATTACGTTTATCCCAGTCATTGTAGGAAACAACCGTAAAACATTGCGTAAGCACATTCCATATCCATCCCCATTGCACGGCCCTTCCTTACTTGAAGCATATCTAATCCCACAGCAGAAATCCTAGTGATACTTCCAAAAAAATTTTCAATTTCGAGCACGAAGCCTTTTATCAATTTCATGGTGACCTCCAAACCCTTTCGTTCCAACAAAGCTTTCAGCCCAGAAATCCTTGAAATAATTTATGAACGACCAACAGAAACACGAGGGAGCACTCAGAAATCTAAATGTCAGCACGTCACCCCTTTTTCCTCGATTAGCCTTTAATTTTACGATCCTTTTGAAGGGTGTGCATTTCACCCTCGATGCGGCCGCAGTAAAAAAAATCCAAAAGCTTTTGAGATGAGTTGGGATGAGTAGGTTGTGGGATAATACAGGGGGATACTGCTATGAGAATATTTTCTTCGTATGCTATTTTCTTCCATCTCAGGGATCTTTTAGCGCCTTCCAGTGCTTTGCTTTTGAACGTTTGAGTTTCCTGGTCTCTTTATAATGTTTTTAGGATGTTGCCGCGGCTACCATCCTACCTTCACACACAGTTAGGTCAAGAAACCTCCGGACTTAATTCCCATTTTGATAGATTTATGGCCGGTAAATGGCTGCTTGTAGCCAGCTTTATTGCAAAAAAAAAATTCTCTCAAGATGATTGAGGTTTCCCTTCGTCTTTCATGGACGGGTCAAAGAGGCGCCTAGATTCGCCCAAACTTTTGCTACTCCATTAGAATTGGGTATATTTAAGATGTTGCTGCTGCAGTATTTCTCTGTATAAATTACAAAGAAATTGCGGCCGTGCTAAATTACAAAATCCGTTACGAGAAAGTATCTCAACTTCATCCCGTGTGCATTACCCAGTCTGGGACCTCAGATGCTGGCTTCCCTGTCAGGTTATGAAGTTGCTTCTACAAGTAATGGGTTGGCTTATAACTTTATTAAATGGTCCATCCAATGGCATGATAAATTTACTGCCTACTCCCACTTCCTCCCAGTTTCCTCTGCATTAGGTAAGATGTCTCTAAGAAGGCTTCTCTATTGACAACGTTGTCGTCGATCCGACAAAGGTTTACCCTATTGTATCCACATATGCTGCCAATAGGAACGAACTATCGATTAGTTGAGAATTTATTTGTAAACACGCCGTGGGGGACGTGATTATTCCTTCCACGAAAAATAGATTTCCTCCCCATTTCTGGTGTTGTCCCCAGTCACACAGAGAGAATCCCTGTTGTCATGTTTTCTGTATTGTCAGTACAAAGCCAGAATCACAACGTTCCTTCTCTAATGCTTTTGACTACATAATCGTAGCAGGTCTTTATCCTGTTCAGATTTTTCAATTTCGTCCTTGCTGGTTGCTTTGTCAGAAGCTGCCATTGCTGTGCAAGGATACTAGCTCTGACTGTGTTCGAAATGCAGTTGTGCTATTTGCTTACTTCTCAGCCGATTAGCTTTTGTAACTCCTCCAAGACTTGAGTTGATGTATGGCTCTCGATATTAGTCCTGATGGAAAAACTGCTCAGATTGTCGTAATAAAGTAACAATCTAGAAGTAAAGGATGGCTGTTTGTTGGCTGTGGCGGTTAAGAGCTTCGCTAAAAATTCCTAGAGTTGTTGTAAAATCTGCATATAATTAATTTTGGTGAAGTGACGAAGTTGAGTAACAAGGAAATTTAATTTAATTGTGGATTTCGAACCACTTAATTGTGGAAACATGCCATCGATACCGTAAATTGTACTCCGGACTTCATGAATTATAAACCACCCAGTTACCCATTACATCATCGATGTCCTGCCTACTAGACATTAACAGATAATTTCTCCAAAAGAACTTCGTCCACCAAGTGAAGAATAATTTCCAAAAATGTTTCAGATGTCCTGAATAATACCCGAAAAAACCAACACAGACACTATAAGATCACCCAAGGAGGGAAAGATTAATCTCGTACAACAATTCATTCCAAGCCATTCAAACAGATATAAAATTAAACAAACATCCAGGAAATCCACTTTGCTTTGTAAGCAGGAAACAATAGCCTTGAAAAATTGCTCTCATTTGAACCCTCAATGAGCCCAATCTACTGAAGACCCGAACGAACACTTATCTGCTTCAGACCTTCCGAAACAAAGCCACCATCAGATATCTTCCATAAACTAGGCAAAATCGAAATTTTTGGGGGCCAAATATCTCTCAATACAACCGCCCACTCTGTGGCCATAATCAGATATTAGATATCAGCGATAGCCGTGGAATTCATAACGCGGCGACATTAATTTTTATCTATGCCTCAACTTTCAGTTAGCGCTGGCAAATCGGGAGTTTAGGTTTATGTGCAGGGTATCCAATGAAGCGTTCTATGTTGGAAAGTTTTGTGGTTAATATTGGGCCGATAACTCGCATCCAATTGTGTTCATTGTGGTCTCTGAGTCGAACCAGATTCCACCCTCGGCCATAGCTAACAATGGTGAAAGTGGTTTTTGTGCTTTTTGTGTTCGGAATCCGAAACAACCAGGGAACATGCGGGAATTGATGTGCTGATATAACTGAAGTAGAATAGAAAAGGTCACACCCTCACAAATTACCCTCATTAACCCTCAGTTGTTGTTCAACATCGATCAGCTAATAAAGAGCCCCCGCACCAATCATCAAATCGTGACAAATGTCTACCCTTCAATCACTGGTGAATAACTCTCCTAAGACAATTCCAGACCCGGGATGGATTGATTGAGTGACCAGCGATATGGACATGGCCCATATATCCAGCTCACTACCATTTGACCCCGTACAAGAGACCAAGCTTCAGATGAAGTGGGGGGCATGGACGAAACCGAAGTTAGGTCTGTACACAACGCCTTGAAATGGATTTCTGCTTATTTTTCCATCTTCCCGTGGGAGCCTGGAGCAGGAGTTGTTTTGTGCAGTGTCCTTATCCGAGCGATCAAGTGAAAAATGTTTGTACTCTTTCAGCCCCACGTATCGATAAGGCATTGTTTTGATGGCGCTCTCATTGTGGGCGGCTGTGCTGGACTGGTGCCAGTAGCAAAAATTAATCCTTTCGAGTGTCAACAAAAATTTTTATTTCCCAAAGAAGGATCTGGACATAATTGCGTTCGTGACATGGTCTCGAGAGGTTCAACTCCTGACAGCCAACCATTTGCCGTAAGAAGGCAACTGAATGGAATCGTGGCAGCTCGACAACCGGATAGCTATGGAACGTATACAGCCCACACCCCCACAACAACGAAACTGTGCAAAATTTTATTTATGAAAGAACCCCAGTAGAATGGGCAATGGTTTATAAAAGTTTTATACGGAGTCGGTGTCAAAGTTTCAAGTGAAATTGTACTTTAAGAGTATTCCAGATGTGGACCCAGAAACACAGCAACTCTGATGGGAGTGAGTTCAAGTTTGAAGTGGAGTGAGTTCAGGTTCAGTTTTCCTTGTGAGATTAAATCGCTCCCGGCTATTGTTGAAAGTTGTTTAAAATGATAAGACTGAGAAATGGAACGCCAAGTAAATCCAAACGAACTTGTGAAGGAAAATATTTTGGGGGCTGATAACAAAAGTTTCGACAGGCGAACAAGAATTGCTCAAATGGAGACGTATCAACCACCTGAGATGGGAGCAAATTCTTTCGAAAGTCTCCTATTTGATTTTATAGGCTGTATTCTGTTAGTAGAAGTGTTTTCATTTAATTCCAGAAACGGAAACGAAGTTTTAAGCTAGAATGGGGTCTATGGACAGAATGGGTCCTGTGGATAAGAAACTTATTAATGCTGAGAAATTTGTTGCGGACAGAATATTTATATTGGTATAAATAACAATTTTGAAAGGAGCTCATTTTGTAATTTTCATTTTGAAGTAGAGGGATTCTATAGATTTATGGAATATTTGGGGTTGCACGAAATTGCTACAAACAAAAAACAGTTTGTTCAGTGCTGAATAATACTTTCCTATATTAATCTGTGAGAATTTAGGGTAGAAAGCGGCTGTTCTGTAGCCTTTTCATAACTTCTAACAAATTTTCTCTACGGAACTTTTTAATCGACCTACTCCTAAGTAGATTCGCGATTGGAGTCCTAGAATATCTTCACAGTTTACCCGGCTTCTCGTAAAAGGAAACTAAAACGGCACGTATTGAAGCTATACGTCTGTATCGATCTAAGGTCTAGCAAGTTTTTCCACAGATGTGCAGTCGGGAAATAAAAAAAAAAACAAAGGAAAATTTCTCTGGTGAAATACCCTTATTCTCTCTTATTTTACCCTGTGGATTACCATGTCATCGATGCCAGAGGGTATTGTTATTCTTCCATGAAGTTATTCATTACCATGTTTACAAATGGCACGATATCCCATTGGAATGCTTCATAATGGCACAAAACGTGTACTGCAGTTTCGTGGGCTTCTATGTAGAAGCGAAAAGTATCGTCTTTAATTGTTTTTTAGATAGTATCTCAAACGACATTATCTGTTGGTTGTTGAAATCCTAAAATCTGATTTGTTGAGATGGAAAAGTTGATCTACCCTCTTTTGTAAATATTGGATATATTTTTTCCGGCTATGCATTTTCGAATAGCGACAGATGAAGACAATCTTAGCTTCTTTCAACAAGTTAATGACCCAAGAACTAAATCACCAAAGTCTCAAGTATGATATTATTATTTAATTGTGCCGCTCCTAATTGAAATCGCTTTTATACCTTCTTCTAATATGCTAAAAATCTTAGCGTACTTTCCTCCATTTCCGCAAAACATTAGTAAATATCCGTTATGGGGTATCTACATTATCGTTATTCATCTTATTCTCTTTTCTATCGTTTTAAGTTCTCTACGTGTACCCTAAAAGCATAATATAACTTACCATGAAATTGTAATAAATCTAAGGGAACTTATCACAAAAAGAGTTTCCCTAAGGAAAGGATGCCACCTACACAGATTCATCAGATGTTCCTTTTCTCCGTGTAGTGAAAGAACTTAACACGAAATTAAGAAAAAAGCATTAAAATTATCTTAAGAGCTGGACACTTAAGTCGTTTAATAAAATTCGAAACGTTTCCCGCTATCATACCATCAACTCTGGGTATTAGGACTTCCAGAGGGACTTACCAAACTATTTATGATGAAATTCTTATGTTAAGCGAGGGGAAAACTCCCGCAGCATCATATGGTTAACAATTGAAAAACATTCCTGGAATAATTAATTTTTAATGTAGAGATTTCCTTAACAGTTGGCTGATGGAGGGAAAATTATAAGCAATCCCCTGTAAGGAAATTGTTTCTTGCTTCGTAAAAGAGGAACTTAATCGTCCACTTCTTTCCCCGAAGCAATTTTTTCTTCTTTATATTTACCTATGCTTAGTAGATGGCCGTGATAAGGAACAGTTCCACCAAATCGGTGAGATTATAGGCTCGCTTCCTACCCACAGCGAACAATCATTAGCTCAACTTTCACTCGGAAATGGATTTGATTTGTTTATCTCGTATTTCAGTAGAGCACACAGAAAATTTGTTGATCCCACCAACCTCTGCACAGAGAGCTCCTGACAGGATTATATATTTCAATTTAGATAAGCCCCAACGTTTCTGGACCCCTACATCTTGGACGGCAAAAGGGGCCTTAATATCAAGCAAATAACCAATTTGTCCAGTGGTCAACAAGCATAATCACAAAACCAAAGGAATAATACCAAGAGCCTGGAAGGAAGGAAGGAAGGAAATAGGCATGATAGGATGGCTATCTGCTCGAGGGCTGGCTACATGTGGTTTTTTATTGCCTCGATACCTTCTCCTTGCCTCCTGTCGACATACCTAAGTGCTTGCATAAACAACTTTCAGGATAACGTCCTTTCTCAAGTTATTGAATAATTACTAGAAGAAGAAGAAGAAGAAGGGTTCCTTCGTTGATTCAGGATCCCGAATCTCTACTACGACCATTATTAAGATCCTACTTTATATATATTAAGAGCGTAATGTGAAAAGCCTACACGGGTATTTCCAGCGAAATTTATGGTTATTTTAAGGGAGGAGATTTATTTTCCTTTATTTGTTTATTATATTGGCATATTTCTGTGGATTCGGGTGGTACAGAATAATACTCCACGTGCTTCAGCTTTTCATCATGAACATCAGAATATCGCTGTGTGGCCAGATTGTGTGGGACTAGATTTATTTTCGGAATATTTAAAAAAT
This sequence comes from Dasypogon diadema, assembly GCA_006980735.1. Lineage (NCBI taxonomy): Eukaryota > Metazoa > Arthropoda > Insecta > Diptera > Asilidae > Dasypogon > Dasypogon diadema. The sequence goes on along the minus strand of QYTT01085214.1, from coordinate 144,701 downwards.
GAGATAATATGTAGAGCATTGCAATGTTTGGAATCTGAGGCAGTTGATCGATATTATTTATTGGATACTTTAAGTATTCATAAATGCAGCCATAATATATGCAAGCTCAGTGTATAGGGGTTGTTTTTGCAATTTTGATTTTATTTTTAGTTGAAAGTACATTCCCTGGTTAGCCATAGCCAGGACATATTGACTTGAGGATTTTGTAAAGAGAAAGAAAACCCGAAAATAACTGCTTATATAATTTTTAATAGATTTAAAAATGTCTACACATATTTTCTTATTTATTACAAGGTTTGAATAAAGGACGTTTATATACGTAGTACCACGTATGGGTATTCTTCAGAAGAAGAGACGCGGTTATCGAAATTTTTTCAATATTAAATTGATATAATCACAACAAATCGTCCTATCTTTGAAGGTCCCTACCACAAAAATTCTTATCGCCTTTAACAGAAGGTCAATTACCATTTCAGAAGGAAAGTCGTTTATGTATAAACAAAATAGCAATGACTCTAAGATTGAACCCTGGAGTACTCCATAAATATATATGTATTTTTTAGATTAAATAGCTGCTTAAACAAAAATAAATAGATACTTTTCTATAGGACACATTAAAATAAATTCAGCATTGGTTATCTAATTTTAATGAAATACCTCTAAAGTTTCGTCTATCTTTCTTTCTTTTTAAAATCCACCTCTGTGGCTAATAATATTTTAGCGTTCAACTATCGATGAATTGGACAGATCTTTTTCAAAACTTCATTCAATTTCAGTATTCCTGAATTGACTTCAATATTTGCCTGAATAAACTCATTTATTTGCTTTGAAAACTGCTTTTCTGTTTACAGCCGAATACTTCGATTAAAAAGTGGAAAGTTGCACCACAGAATATTACTAGTCTAGTCTGGAATGAAAAATCGTTTCAGCTACAAGTTCTAATTTTTCCATATTTCTTTCACTTCAATATAATAAAAAGATCAATAATAGATTGACAGCCCAATCTACACCATTGTTTATATTTTCCCTACTCTTGCAGTTTAAAAGGGTTGCCTTTGAATGAAAACACTCTTTGGACTTTATTTTACACAGAGGAAAATTTCGACGTTTTTTGGTCATGACTGTAAATTGATTGGAAAATGAAAGTTGAGAAACAAAGGGGTAGAAATATACAAAGCGTCAGGTTTTACAACCACCTTGTATAACGACACATACTAATAGGTATCTCTTTTAATATTTTTATGTATCTCTCGGCAAATCTCTACCCAATTCTGTTTCTGTGACAAAATCAGATGTGTACAGATGTTTTCTTACCACATTTTAACCCCACACGTAATGTAAGTACATACGTAGTAACCTGTAATTTTGTACACATTAATGCTGCTCACATCAAAACGAGTTAGGCTACAGCAGGAACCCCATTCCTCTTCCAGCTGGAGTAAATCTCCTATACTTCACTCGCTTAATACAAACCCCATTATATGCTTGAATTGCACTCATTCAATTGTACCAATTTACGCTTGGCATGTCAACACATGCTCTTCGATCCAGTAAGCCCTTATTGCCTGCTTCACTGAGCATATGACAACGCCAATGGCGAATGTTGTATGACTTGGGCCCCCGCTGCCAAGGATGCCCTCAGTCGACTTTGATAAACAGGTCCTTGACACTCATATTACTAAACCATCGCCGTACTGCCATCCCTACACAACATTCTTGAAGGGTGCTGATGTCTCTTGAAAGCCCTCCCTACTGCTACATGTTTGCACCCTTACTTCACCTGGTGAAGAGTAAGTATTTATCGTGCTCCTTCCGCCTTTCAAAAATTGATTACATTCTCAAAGTGATGTGATGTCTCAAGAAATTATTAAGTGCTTAACACAAGTTGGTATTTTTCCCTTTGTTTGCTGGCGTTTAGAGCACCTGGCACAAGCAAACGTCATTGGTGAAAGTACTTTACATAAATTGGTCCCCTTCCTCCTTCCTGCATGGTATTTAACCTTGTAAAATGTTGATTTCTTGACAAGGCCTCTGGAAAGCTTCCTCCTGAGCCTGTCTGTTAAAACATTTTGTTTTGTTTCACTCGAAACGTCTGCAACTCAGCTAATTGCCAAATTGAAAACATGCCAGCTCTTAAGCGCCATTTTTCTCTAAGAATCCTTAATTTTTCAGAAAATCGCATTAAGTATTATTATTATTATTACACAAATAAATAAGTTAATAAGTTATTACCAGCAGGGAGAAGAGTTGGTAGAACATTCAAAATTTAATCTTCGTTTGTTATTTTTTTGGACAAGATGCAGAATCGGGAATTTCAACATTCAAGAATTGCAAGAATTGAAAATAAAATAAAAATAAAAAAAACTGTAAAGAAAAAGTTTTAGACAAAATAAGTAATTGATGCTGAACACCTCACGCTATTAATTTAATGTATAAAAAAGTTTTGAAGTACTCCGCAAATAAATTTAATTTCTCATTCTTATTAAATATTTATGTTCACTTCTTTAAGAGTTTTGTTGAGAGCTTCTAGACTTTTCTTTTTATAGAATCAATATGGTGGGGGGGGGGGTACCTAGTGGAACAAGAAGCCGTGCAATCTCCCAACATTTTTTTTTCTTTGATATATTTCATCTCCATTAATTATTAACGAAGCCAATAAATTTTGTAAGATTCTACGGTATCCTTGCTCTCATTCGGGGTCGAAATACGACATTTCTCCACCATCCCGGGGCTAGATATGTTGCTGGGTTGCACAGGAGCATCCAATTTTTTCTTGTGTTTCGTGTGATAGAAAGCATTTCGAATATTAAAAATTAACGAAACGTTCAACTACCCAGAGATAGCTTAGAAAAATACCCTATGAAAACAGTAAGAAGATCTAAACTGCAAAAATAAGTGAAATATCCTCTTACGTACATATGCAGAGATAGTAAACAGACTGGAAGCCATATTCGAAATCAAGGTAAACGGAAGGAAATGTAGAAAAGTGCTACCTATTCTCCAAGCATGGCATATAACAGGGCTGGTAGTAGGGAGAGCAATTTTCATCGTAAAGATGAAATGGACCATTACGACAGCATCATTTCACGGATTCAATTTAAAACAGTTTTATTGATTTCATTTCGACCAAATGCTCACCCAGAATGGCCGATAATGTAGCTAAAATGTTTTTTAATATTTACTGAATTGAAATGAGGACTTTGGGACCGACAGACATTCCCATTAGCAACAAATTTGGCACAAATTCCTACCAGAATTGAAAATTTCACTGGTCGAATTCTGTTTAAAGTTTAAAAGGAGGAGTTCGCGCGTGATGTCCTGGATGGATACGGGCAACTACACTAAACGAGGGAATGAGTGAATTTCAACGAGCGTAATCAAAACAATTTCTCAATTGGGATTAGGGGTCTTTTCATTTCCTCCGTTTTATTTATGCTAATTTATCCCCTGATTGCTGATGTACAATGCTTGCTATGCCTTTTTAAAAATTTAATATAATTTCTATTCGTTCTCATTATTACTATACTCTGAGTAAATCACTAATTATAGAGTTGGTGTCTAAGTTAGGTTAATGTGAGGGAGCTAATTTTGAGTCGTACTCTCTCCTTATTATTAATCAAATGATGGTTCAGCTGCAAGATCAATGCGCAATTTTCCAATTCCAATTAGCATAATGATGGGGATTAGGTGAAAAAACTGACTCCTACATTTTTTTTCTGAAATATTTAAAAGAAGGACTAATATCAATAAATTTAGTAAGGTATAATCATCGATTCGTTACAAAAGAATAAATCACATACAGATCAGTGAATTTAGGCTACACCAAAGATGAAAATTGTTGGTTTTTTGAAGATATGACCCAAAAAATGTTCAGGATGAAAAAAATTTTTAATTTATTTCTTATTAGATGGGCCTTGAAATCTCAAAGGCCCTATGTAGAATCCGGCATCTTCTTATAATATCAATTTAGGACTGCCGCAAAGCTTTCCACCCTCCCTTTCTCTTTTTTACTTTTTAATTTAGGACCTCTTAGCCCACATTTCTAATAAGGTGTTGCCTCCCATTCATATAATATCAATATTGGAATACCACAAGGTTCTGTATTCGCCCTGAGTTATTTTCTTCTATTCTCTAATGGCCTGTTATCTTTCACATCCAATGGAACATTTGCTGGAGCTTTAATGGAAATTATTGATTTTTCGAATTACACGTATGAGACATGTTCTGCGGAAAAACTCCACAAAGGGTTTTTTCTCTACTGATTAACAAATCGTGGGAGTCTCAATAGCATTCATTTGTCCACTCAATAGTTTAAATACAGAAAAACATCTTTGTTACTCTACTTCTTCATCAACTCACAAACATGAATTTTGCAATAGTGAAGCCAATCCTGAAGATTCTAATTTTTTCTTGTACCCATTCTAATCACTATGGCGGTATTAGGGTCTATCCTTCCCAACCTACTAAGATCCGGCCTGTATAATGCGAGAAATACAAATGACAGAATAAGTCGCTACGATTTCCTGTGGATAGCTAACGAACTATCACGTACAGAATAGAATGTCCTTTTGAGGCAGAATGTCCTGAATTCTAAGCCAAAACACAAAAATTAAAATATAAACGATATAGTTTTCTTTAAATGAGGTTAATATCTGAAATTAAGGCGGGATTCATTAAATAATTGACCTTTTCGAATGACTTTTCGTTGCTTATATAATTCCATTATAATTAAGGTACTAGCACCGACCGAATGAAATCTTTTCCCGGGGACTTGGAACGCCCAACTGTCAATCAGCTTATTATTTCTTCCACAATAAATATTGTCTCGCCCACAATAGTTTAAGAAGAATAAAGTCTAAATGCTGTTGTAAATATTTGGATGTATGGGACAGCAGCATTCCTGAGGGCTAACAAACACAGAGTAAGTGGAAAAGGATGAGCTGATACAAGGCAAGTAACAAGTGGTGTCCTGACTCCCACGTAGAAAATTAGGAGCAGTTAGATCCCTATACAAGATAAATAAATTCCTTTGACCTGAAACCATTAATCCGTACCCCCGTCATGGGAACTACACAAAAAAAAGCGCACAATCCCCTCAAAAGCAAACAGAAAAGAACACCAATTTAAAAAGAAGATTTCCAGGGCTAATTCGGTTTTTTCGTCCTGTGTCCAATGGTCAGAAGGTTCGGTGGGGCGCAAAAATGTCGAGAGCTCTCATTTTGTGTGTAGAGAGAGAGGTCAGGATGAAAAATTGGCAAAATAACGTTGTATTAGCTTTAGCGATACTGTGGTAGGTGGCCCTTAACAAAGACAATGTTTCCAGCAACTCTATTAAAAGAAAATCGCTTTTCGGAAATGTGCGTTTACCACTTTTAAAGAATCAAACTTGAATCGTTTCCAATGAAATGAATTTTACTCCATAATTGATTGGCTAAAATTGAATTCCTCCGCAGTCTGTGCAAATCCGCAGAGACTCTAACCTCGAGGGTAGACCACAAATATCACCATCGTCTCAACTATTTGCTAAAACAAATGTTGTACTGCACTGCATTGCACTAGGAAAACAGATAGTTCATTTGCATCGGCGAACAATATTAACAGCTATCCAGTGCCGTGATATGTTAAAACCGCATGACATGATGTTAATTAGAGCCCCAGTAATTAGCACTGTCGATCTCGATGGCATGGTACCCATCCATTACGGTAATACCACCATCGCCGCTGTCGGTTCAATGTTTGACTACGACACTACGATTGCATATAGGTATCTAGTGGTGGTGGTATCTATAGGATATCTGTATAACGTCAAAAGTCATAATGAAGTACTTCGTTTCAAATTGGGGCACAAATCACATTTGTAGGGCGGAGCGCGAGATTTAAGTGCACCTCGTACAATTTGAACAGTTCCTGTTCAAATATTTCACAGATATCGCCTCCCGGAGCCGGGAGCTTCCTTCTTTTGGGCGAAAATCTCATCTTGTCGGAATGTGGGAAAGCTATTTAGAACTGGTTGAATTTAATCGATTCAATTTTACCATCCACCTAGGATACCAGTAGAAAAGCTACATCTCTTACAACACTCACTCCCAGTTCCACTTCTTTATATTATGGAATCCTGGAATTCCGGAATATTGCAATGATACCCGGCATTGGGATTGGGATCCCATTACCCTAGACCGTATTTGTGCTGCAGGATATACCAATTTTTCAGGCCTTTATGCTCAAGATATGAAGAAAGCTGAGATTTTTTTTTCCACCCACCAACGTGATTAGCTCTTCACTGAAGGACGTCAATAATGAAAAATCTAATTGGACTTGGGATGGGATATGGAAGTGAATTGTCGATTATCACATGCAGATTTCGCTCCACTAGAAGTATCTAATTGAACTTCGGAGATTATTTGCAAACTAGAGGGGTTCCGGTGTAGAGAATGTTGCAAGTTTGTCAGAAAATGTGTACATCAGTCAGAATTTTTAATTTACCGAAGGATGTTATTGATAGAACATGGAATTTGAGTGAAGTTCGAATGTTTCCAATAGTGAAAAGTAGACTTTCTCTTCGACAGAAAAATAAGAACGAATCAAAGATAAAAATGTGATACTAATCCCAATAAACAATGTCTGCATAGAACAGAAGGATCGAGGCTATAGTATAGTCTGAAAAAAAGATCGTTAACGTGGAGGACATACCTTCCAAGGTATGTGAAATACCTCGCATGTTCAAACAAAATTAGTTTTCTTATAGGGTTGAATTAAATTTCAGATAATTTGCAACTGATGCAAACATTCCAGAAGACTTTGCTTTCTACTACTCTGGTCCTCAAAACCATTTAGAAGAACTGCTTCCACCATCATCCGCCCTTTCAAATGACTTTAATGAAAAACTTTTCCTCAAGTAGCGTTTCCTTAATACTATCCTTTTTTCCTTCACTATCCCACCATTGAGGAGCATTTTTCACCACTAAGACTACTTGATGTCTAGTTAATTGCTATCAATTTAGAAATTTCAGCAGTTCCTTTAGGAGGATTTGGACAAATGTTAAGACGTTTCCTTTTTCTTCTTCCTTTGATTAGTCGGTGAAACCTCCTGCCCCCGTCTAGCCAGTGGCAAATAAAATGAAAAACTTTTCACCATACAAATTTATAATGATTCGGTGAATTTCTTTCAATTAAAGGGAATTTGTATTCTCAACTTGTTCAATTAAGCAACTGACTACAGACGGCGAACTCCTCCTCGAAAAGATGAATTAGAGGGAATCGAATGGGTTGACGTAATTGAATTTTCCAAGACCACAAGTTGAAAACCTTTTTCCAATGCAAACTTGGACATTTTCTTGATTCTGTAGCAGTACTGTATCCATTAGGACTGGAGTATATAATTCATTATCAAAGTGGGACACTTTCTGTATTCGGGGAGCACAAAATGGACCCGATTGTTCTAAATCTATTTTTCTCCAGAAACTTTGAATGGATTCTCCGCACAACTTAAATCAGGCGAAAGGACAAACATCTACATATCCATATACATATACAAATACAAATACATACATTGTCAGACTGGGGGAAAGAGAATGGCAATGGAGCACTTTCTGAAAACGGTCGTTTCGGATCGGTTAAGTACGGCTTTAAATTTTACTGGTATCATCACGTTATAAGCTGCAAGGACCGGGTTTATTGGACCATTATGTTCGCGCACAATTTCTACGTCTTTGCTACAGTACAGTTCTGTGTCATTTCATTAAAACAGATTTTGGGTTTCTAATTTGTTTTAATGCTTTGGAAGAGGCAATTTATGCTACCGTCATATACAAGGCACAGAAAAGGATATTTAAAATGTTATAAAAAAGTAATTGACGTCGAGCCTGTGATAGAGGACGTAACTCTATTGTCGATTAAATCAGTTTTATTTCGAGGCTACCGGATAGCGTTTACCTACGCCTATAAAAGGCCTGTAACACATCAAGAAAATTACATTCTAGTGAGGTTAATCTAGGAAACTCTCCTTCATCATTTCGATGATAAACGTGGTAAATTAAAGGAATCAATTAAATCAGTGAAGAGAGGAAATGTTGTCGTAAGCTTTAAGTTAATATTTAAGAGCGTTTATTTGATATCGTTACTCAATGTCATCAAAGTATCATCAAGGACTTTATTTTGATCATTCTCCGATGCAAATAATGCAGTAGAATTTCTGAATTAAGATCTGGTGTGGGTATAATGGAGACAATTCTTAAATTCCCCTAGTACAATGCCCTTTGCATTATTCTGTCATATTGATATTTTTGGTCATCTTACCCTTTGCATTACCTTATCATTGATGCTAGCTAGTTCTATAATGCTTCGGGCACACCCAATGAGAAATTTTTACATTAAGAGAACGTAAATTCCATGGTCAGTCAATGAGATCATCCGTTGATGCCGTATCGATGCAATCACTCATTACAAAGTTATACAGAGAGTAATGGATATATCTTTCAAACACGAAAAGGTCTTTCAACATTAGTTGTACAATAAGAAATTTACTGTTTATTTCGTAAAGACCGATGTAGTAAGGGGCACATATTGATTTCCGATGAAATTAGCATATGATACATTTGTTGTTTCAGAACACCTTACCACATCGATGGGGTAATGGGTCAGTATTGCGCTGGGTAATTTCTTGATCTTTAGTTTAATGTCTATTACGTAACTTATTTTAACATGCCGATGAAGTATTTTAATAGCTTTCAATCATTAGATTGTTTTATTGGTGACTAAAGCCAAATATATCTTATTAAGATCCTTTCACTCTTCCATCTTTAATAACACTCATCTCATGTATATTATCTCATTAATCCCTTAAGAACCGATCTCGTTTTTCCTTCTGTATAAAACCCAACTTCCAAGAATCTTTTAAAAAAATTTTTTTTTTATATTTTCCTACATTGTTTACATTCTTTAAGACCTACAAACAGCTTTTAATTAGATCGCAAAAAGATTATCTTAAGCTCTTCCAAATTATTTGCTCCAGTGTATTCAGGACAATACTTTTAAGTACTTCATTCCAATTTAAGTCTCCTTGAAACAAGAATTTATTGAGATTTCTAATGGAGATATATTCTAAACAAAACAAGACGTCTACGAAGATAGCTTTTACGCGACACATGATATCCATCCATTCCTGTTGAACCGAGAAAAAAACAATTTAATTTACTTTTTCTTATTTTCAAGAAATTTTTACTTCATTATCTAGGTATCATTTTACCTGTTCGTTTTTATTTTGAAAATAAGTAAACACTCCGAGGCAGATACGCTTTTGTAGGTTGTACTGGAAAAGGTAAACTGTTTTTAATTGAAAACCTTTGTTTTTCTTTTATATACCAACAAAACCTTTTTCAGGAATTTCTCCCTTAAGGTGTTTTAATTGTACGCATATCTTGTTACAATTTGAGGTATTTTTTATTTTCGCCCTGAGGGGTGTTTTTTTAATAGAACAGCAAAGTTACCGAGCGATATTATACACTAGTAAAAATGAAAAAAGTCACAGTATGTGCTCCATTTCTCTATAAATCATATTTATGAAGGCTATATGATTCATTGATGAGATTCTAGAGCTTGTAACGATTCTTTCCTTACTTTTATCTTACTTTTCTAGATTTGTAGATAAATTACCCAATTTACTAACCCACCCTTCCCACTTTCGTTATACCACTACGTTTATTTTAATACCTGAACTCAAGGCAGTAGCACATAGGTTGTCCGTCTGCAGTACATAATTATTTCCTGATGAACAGATTAACTCATGGTCTAAGCACAAACTGCCATACACACTATAAAATCTTATCAGATTTCCAGAATGTCGGCAATGCACCTAAAGCTCCTGAAAATTTGCTTAATTTCCATAATAGCTCCCTTATTAAATTCAGCATTAATAGAACTCTGCATTTCACAGCACTGTGATCCCTTCTTCAATTAACACTATACCTACCTTGGGTGTGTACAAGTAAAGTTAATTTTTTTAATTATGAGGATTACTACAAGTCACTCGTGCGCTTCTTGAAATTTTCTTAGACTCTCAAGTACTATTGAATCGCCCACAGCTACCTAAGGAGTAATTAAAACTTTTACAACTTTTACCTTGTCCCAAGGCTCTCTACTTACTCGGAAATTAAAGTTTCCACACTTGAAAAATGCTTTTCTTCGGCTGAAAGTTTTTAAAAACGCTTCGGAAACATAATATTCAGCACTTTTTTTTATGAAACAAGAAATTAATAGACTCAGGTATAGTTGATTACCTGTCAAAAATTTAATACAATTGAATTGGTTGGCTTTTAAAGGGAAGTGTAACTCCAAAAGTTTATCTAACTTCGAAGTAATGGAGTAAAGTCTGTTTTCCGGTACAAAGCGTTTATAAAAAAAAAGTTTATGACAGAAAAATGGAGACAGAACTCAATAATGGATTTGTTGAATTGGGAGAGAATATGGCAAGAAATCTATCAAAGTACAAATATAGAAAATACAATCATTCAACCTTAATAGACAAAAAATTGTTAATTCACTGCCGCGGTGCCAACAGAAATGCCTTACTTCTTAAAACCCTTCGCTTACATTCTTTCTAACCATAATAAAGAACATTATGAATTATTACAAACCACATTTAATGGTGTCATCAGCACGCTAGATAAACGCGTCCACAAACTCTAAACAAATATCTTCATGGCTTTAGACTTAAATCGTTCCAGTGCAGATCGTTGACAGCAGTTTCTCTAACCATGTAAGCCTGTTTGCATCTCCTTAATAGCTTAATCTTCTGCGTCCGGGAGTACCACGAACGGAGGATTCACCTCAGCCGCAAAGCTTAAGTACACACAGCGCCATAGCAAAAAGTTATCTCATTACCATTTTGAAGCGAACACCGGTTCACTTAAGCTTATTAACAATATTCGCCTGAATGCTACCATTATCCTTCAGACGGAAAGGTGAGCAAACACATTGTGAAAAAGGGAGCGCTTTGAAAGTATCCGCGTGGTATAGCTAGGCAGGCTCCAAGGAGCTTATGCAGAAGTCTTATGCCTTTACACTGAAAGTCAATAGTGTTAAAAATGAAATTAAAAATGCACACACCATGGAGCACAGTAGCTTACTGTGTGAGAAGTGCTGTCAAGCAATTCAAAGCATTCTATGAATCCTTTCAGGAAATTTTTTATTGAGGCGCACCCTTTTCATATCCTTTGCACCTGCCGCACACTATATCTGGAAGGTTGACTGTGAGTGATGGTATAGCTGTGCACAGTTTAATAGCCAGGATCAGGTAATGCCTTGTGAAACATTCATACCTTCCTGAAACCACAGCCCAGGGTACACGTCGTAATTCATGTCTCCATTAGGGTCTGCAGAGGTTCTCAAAAATTAACATGCCTGTACCCGGCCACCCGTGCTTATGTACTCACTGCCCTAGTCCTCGCCGCCTTATGAATGGCATTCAAGTTCCCAGGCGGATTGAATGTCGAAATTGCCTTTGCAGAGATGACAGCATTCAAAAACAAACTCCGATTTTATCCTTGCGGAGCGCTACAAGTGCCTCCAACTTTGTGTAACTTTTCCACACATTCCGGTGGAATACGTTATCACTATTGAGCCACTCAAACTTGTTTCCATTTTGAATACCTCTGTGGTGGCAGCAGGCTGGGTATTACGGAGAACGTTATGCAATTCCAGACAACATCATTAGGGTTGCATTGGTTTCGTCGACAGTGATACCATCTAAATGGAAAGTAAATTTACAAAGAAATAACAAAAGGGCTGGAGAGGCAAAAAGTGGTTTGTGGATTCACAAACATGACTTGCTCGCTCATTTTGAAAAGCCTTCCGTGGTTCACTTTTTGGATTTCTACAATATATGTATAAGTGAATGCCTCTTATTAAATAACTGCCGCTTTTTTAGCCTTGTTAACTTGTCTTTTGTTCATTATCCTGAGAAAAATTAATAAATATACTTTGGAGCGAATGAAAATGGCGCAGCACAGCAGACGGAGAGTCTCCTCATTTGTGATGGAAGATTATGATGTGGTGTGGTGCGTAGATTAAACCTTCCTTTTAATAGGAAAATGAAAAAATGTTGCGAGGATTTTGCAAGATTTTGATTTTACCATAGAACCGATGATAATGATGCTCCATCTTTTACAAGTAATTGAGGTAAATTAATGTGGTATGGGATTAATTGAGAACGTAGTAACGAGTAGAAGCTGTCTGAAATGATTAGAAAGTTTTGGAAGTTCTTAAATTTTTGTAGGTATATATTAGTCAGTTATCTGATCTCATTTAAATTAAAAAGCTGTCAATTTCAATTAAAAATGGCGAGATACATCCGCAACAAAGCAATACTTTAATTAGAAGCAAAAACTGATGCGGGAAAAATTGTGAAAAATAGTGAAATAGTAGTTTTGCATGAGATAACCAGAAAACTTTAGCTCGTCAATGAAATTATCCAGGAAGGCAAAAACTTCGTAACAATCAAAGATAACAGAATTCATCAGTTTTCTGAGGAATACAAAAGCACTTAGAATTTCATATTCTGTCCTCACGTTTGCATTCATTTGCGGATATGGAGTTTCCTTTCTGGCCGATAGAACGTGTTACTCTGAACGGTGTCATCTCTAATGCTTATAACATCAATATCGGCGTGCCATAGGGCTCTGTACTGTCCCCCATTCTTTCTACTACAGTTTTGCAAATGATAGTAGATAACATTATTATCATGGCAAATCGTATCGAATTTAATGCATCCAAAAATCAAAGCTGTCTGGTTTCCCATAAAAGTATCCCGAACCACCTCAACCTCTCTTTGTCAAACTCTTTTTAATGGAACGGATCACATCTTTACTATTGCAAAGAATAAGTACCTGTGGTTCCAGTATCGATGCAAGAAATTTTTCACCTTTTACCTAGCGCTCATATCCAACCCTCATATTAGACCCAGACTTGAATTTAATTCCCAGGGCAGGACGTACTCCATTTTTCCAGAAAAAAAAGCTTTTGGGCTCAGAGGCAATGAAGGTATTACTCCCAAAATCGATTCCCCAGAATACCGATTCAATGTTGCTTGTTTAAGTTCTTTTAATGGACATTGTTTCAACAAAATCTCAGGTCTGATTCTTTGTAAATCCTGCGCGTTATACCCGCGCACCAAGCCCTTCTTCCTCCAGGCAGGACCTATTAGAACAGTGAAGTCTCGAGAATTCTTCTTGAGTAGAACTATACGAATGTAGAACAGACTATCATTTTCTGTTTCCTCGTCCACTCTAGGCCTCAGTTATTTAAGCAAAATGAACACCGACATCTCCCTTCGTCCTCCTAATTTCCTTTTCTCTCACATCCCCCGTAAAAAAGGAAAAAAACAGCTCAGGTTATCTCTTTAAATAGAACACTAGATGTGTTGAAAATGTTTACACAGTTTAAAAGTTGACTACAGCCAAAGAGTTGAGAAAAGTAACCAACGTCGTTTTGCAAAGATTTCAAATACTTGTAGGACTTTTGGATCTCTAAAATATTTTATACTCTTATTCACCACCAATTACGCCATGACTGTAAAGTTTCAAAAATATCCATATAAAGGTAAGGCATAAGTATTTTGTAGAAGAACCGCATAGTAAACCTTCCACAAAAGTCCTTTTTAGGGAAATCACTGTTCAGTTGTACTCAAGTTCTTCAGGATTAGTTAATTATACGACAAAGTTTCGGATACACTTCGACATTAGACAAATCAAACAGAGTTCATTTTGTGCGGAAAACTTTGCCATTTATGTTCGAATAGTAAAAACCGCAGTTTAACCAATTTCTTTGGAATTCCTGGTCCTAACTACCCTCATAAAGTACTGTGAACCAACTAACTCCGGTAAAAGTTTATAATTAGATTTTAATACTGGTGTCCAAGTGGATCGTCTGGCTCCTCACCACTTCGACAACAGCAGGGTCTTGTTTTCGTACCACGCTCCCCGGTGTTGTTATATCATCCAGGAGGAGCCATCCAGGTATATGTAACTGGGTATAGTGGAGATTACTCAACTAAAAAGTGGTTTTATGATTGTGAATTTCAATTGAAAGGTTCTCGAGAATTTGGTCCTCTTTTAGAATTTTCACCTTCGTATAATAGAATTAAAACTTTTATCAGAATGTTTGTGAATGATTTGGAAGATGACTGCTTTTGCCGGTGTTGATTAATTTTGCAGCGCAATCTAAATAGAAATGTCGTCAAATCTAGAAAATCAATTTTGGGGACGTTACTTAAACGTCCAGTGCAATCCAGCGTCCAGTTGTGGGACTCCGCCAGCTGCAACATCAAAGCACTCATAAAACTTTTTGTCCAGAACTCGTGAAACGAGAAAACCATCCAATTCTCTTTGGTGACTTATAAGAGGGAGCCAAAGATCCATACTACTATAATTGCAATGTACTCCTCTGCAATACTTCCCAATGTTATTCTTTGATTTCTAATAAAAGTACAGAACGCCACACCCCCAAAGATGGCAAAAGTTATTAGTCGGAAGTGCAGTAGATAGCAGAAGTGCGGCTCCTGCTCCTCTAAGCTGATTGCCTTGCGGTGCCAACAGAAAGATAGAGATAGACCGCATTAAACGCTTAATTAGCGTACTATTGAAATTTTCATAGATGAGATTATCGCGAAAATTGCTCAGTGGTTAGCTCTGGTTCCAAGTATGATGTGCTCATTGGGAAAATAGAGGTGTTCCGTCGTTTATTGTTATTTTCCTCCGTACACAGGTGCATTAGCCGATAATTATCCCTGACGCTTGTTAGAACCGGCAAGTGTATTGGTAACTTCGTGTTTGCCTGTTTTAATTAGCTAATCGGGGCACAGAATTTAGGCACATCCTGTGGGCCAAAGCTGTTTACAATCCTCCCATGGCGTGCACAATCCTGTTGTACTCCGTTCGGGTGGAGTACATAAAGTCCAAACATATTAGTGCAGAAATGTGAACGGGCACAATGAGGTTGGAGGAAAACTGAAACCTCCGGGCTTTATATATCTCATAATTCCCTTTGTTTGGTTTTTGTTAATTTAAACAGAGTGCGTTCAGGCGAAAGATTAAATTTATTCCAAATCCTGGTTGCGTTTTTGAGCACACGGTGGTGTAGTTGAGCGGCTGTTTTGAACTAGCACGTAATCCTGTCAAAGGGTTCAGTGCGTGATTATCGGGTTGTTCCCAAACTGATTTCTCGTACAGTTTGCGGAATGGGCAATTTGTTAACAAAATTAGCGAAAGCAGTAGGATATATTTTTTGGTTGCATTTTTACCGGGTTAAAATTGTACCATTTTGAGTAGAAATTGCGCAAAATGTAATAGTGTTGCACTTTTTTTTGAATTTGAGTACTTTAAATGCGCCAATGTTTCAGGATCATACTTATGTAGTTATTATATCAAATCGAAATTGTTCAGCATAAAATAACAAACTCATTGGTCTATCTGTGCACCTTGTGGGGCTCATCATGGAACTACACTTATAACACATTCCGTATTGAGTTACTAAATTGCCAAAAGCAAGCATAAAGATTAATGCCTAATATTGAATATTGTCAAATTTGTTGACTAATATTCATTTGAAATCATCCACACACCAGTATGGATATACAATTCAATAAACATCGAAGAATTCTCGTGTTGTACCAGCTCTATGTAATTGCAACACAATTTCTCAGAGGCTACAAATATTTACCTATTTATGGAAAGTCAAAGCAATAACTACAAGTAGCAAACTTGTTCAAGCTCTTGTAATAAACTAATTATTCATGGAGGGAGAGAATGCATACACACTTGAAGGTGTTAACTTGAAATCAATATATTAAAATTTATTTCAAGAACAAAAATCTTAATTATTCAAGTGTCTCCCAAATGTGTGGTAGGTTATTATTCGCTTGCTACAAATAATTAAATGCTAAATTTGCAAATAAATTGTAGTTTTATGATTACTAAGTTCTTGTAACTTGTTCGAGAAGAAGAAATCTGAAATCTCAATGTACTTTTAAGACACTTGAACTTGAACTTGAATCCCTCAATGAGAAAAGGTAAAGGCTGTATTGTCTTGGTTAGGTCGCTGTTGAAACTTCCTTTTACTCTCTAGAAGATCTAAGCCAGTGATAAATACTGACTCGAAAATATAAATGAATATAAAGAATATATAATAAAAATGAAGATAAATGAATGATAAATGAAGATAAGATAAGATAAAAAAAGTAAATAAAGAAAATAAAACAAAGTTACAATCAAATAAAAATAAAATTAAAGAGTATCCAAAAAAAATTTTCATGCCATTTCTTAGGCCCTAATTTTATCCTCAGGATGATACGTTGTATTAAGGACTATATTATGTTGGAGCTCTCTAAATAGTGAGTGAGAAGAGAAAATAGAAAGGAATTAAGGATACATCACTGATGCAAATTATGAAAAACAGAGGACCGAGAGGCTGCCCTGTGGTATACCAGGTGTAGTTCTCAACTATTCAGAGTGGACACTGGCAAGCAGGATTCGTTAAATACACTTACAGTTGACCAATAACACGATGATTAATTCTGTCGAAAGCCATGTTAAATTGAAAAAAAAAATCAATCTACTTGTTTACCAGATTCGATGAAATATGTACAGTAGTTAGGAAATTCTAGGAGATTAGTTCTAGCAGATTTGCCTGTCATTAACCAATGCTAGAAAGATATCTTGCTTTCTTATATTATTTACAGTCAATTATTTACAGTCCTATTCAGGATAAAGGATAAGTTGTGGGTTGTTTGCATGGTTTATTGTCCATTCCCCTTGAATCTTTATACATATTTCTCTACTTCACTCTTTGAGAATCAAAATGTTCCACCACTTTCCTCTTTAAAGTCTATTTTTTCTCCAAATCCTTTTCACTTTGGTTCTAACTCCTATAGAACACTAGTCATTTAATTGTAGATCCGCATACACAATAGCTACAGATTGTTTGTTTATTATCAAATAGTCAATTAAGTTGCTTGAGCAATCTACATTTGGGCATTCCAGAACTTTGTTATAGATTTTTTTACACTCCAACTATATTTTTATTTCAAACTTTATGAGACCTCCTAGGTCTATTACAAGGTAGGAAGTACTTAAAACATTTATTATCCTTCTATACACATTCACATCAGGATAAGCAACTTCAGCAATTTGATTCTACAAACTCCTTCAACAAATTCTTACCAGACTTGCAAAAATACTTTAAACACTGATAAATCACAACTAATTCGTGCCAGTGTTGTGCAAATTTTTGGAATAAATTCCCCAGAGAGAGAGTCTAGGTTTAATATTTGGTCTATTTCACAATTTTATCATCACCAAGGGCAATATATCACCAGAACAGCACAGAACTAACGTAGTAATTCGTTAAGAACAGCAACTAAGGAACTGTTCAGTTCAGACCCAAGCTGCTAGCATCGTAATAAACAGCTTGAAATATTTGCAAATGTAATCCTCAAAGGACGCACTACACATTTGCATACATATGCCATGCATCATATATCCTGGATCCTGGTACGTGTGAAACTTCTCACATGAATACAACGCTGCCATAATATGTTTACGGCTTGAGGATATGCAGTTTGTTACTATTACAGAACATTGCACAAAATGATAAATACCTAAGGAATATGGAATTTCTTGCCCTTACAAACAGTTCACCAGGAGAGTAGAGAAGTGCCACTGTTTCTGTTGCTGCTATTGCTGATATCATTAATCCAACACAAAAACCACTGCACATATAATGCACATGCAGTAACGATAGCAAGATGACTATTGTTGCTGGTGCTGGGGAAATTAAAATTCGAAATTCTTCCATTTTTAAAAAAATTCTCTCTCTTTATTCAGTGGGGGTAAAATACCGCCATTTACATTAAAATTTCTAGCCCTCTAAATTAATTTCGGGGGAGTAACACATCCATTTGAATTTTTAGTGGTCATAGATGACGCGCTGGACAGATAAAACCAGATTTATAGCCTTCGCAGTCGAAAGAGTTAAAATGTTGGAATTCCGTTGTATTTATTTACTTTTCCACACTTCTTGCCTTTTAAAGTCCAGAATGGTAGTCCGCTTTATGGTAGCCATATTTACTTGTTAAACAGCTCGAAGTAAAATCAGGGTCGTAAACCGCCTTATCTCCATATCCCAATTCGTGCAGTAATAATCTCGCCATTTCGGTTGAACTCGGAGCTCATAAAACGGTACAGTTGTGACTTGGTGGCTCGAATCAAATGTATTTCCCCAGTTAGCTTATAAAACATCGCATGAATATGATAAAAACTTTTCTAATATAAAAGGAAACCTAAAAATATAACAGCTCCGAAAAAACTCATTCCGTTCCGAAACTTTGTCCATAGTGTTCCCTGGAACTTAATTTTTGGCACCACATTTCCGCTCCAAGTTACTTTTCATCCTTACAATAGACTTTCAGCAAATCATGGTAAGGTTATCAAAACGTTGAAGTCCTGTACGGGAAGGCAGGACGCTGAATGGTGAATGGTATATATTGACATAGTGTGTAGCGCACAGCATCAATGTATTCGAAAGACTCATGAGGGAAAAGAAATCCAAACTAAGCTAGGCGGGTGAAATGTTCGGGGAGTAAACTTTTCCAGCTGGAGATTAACTTCAATTAGGGGCAGAAGACTTATGTCACAATCAAACGCACACCAGGAGAAGTGACTCTGAGCTGTATCACGTCAAATACATCTTTAAGACGGATGCTGTATTCTGTGATGTATCCAGCTTTGTGTTTTGTCTAACAAAAGGGAAAGGAAAGAGACACGTCTTCTGGGTAAAGAAGGAAAAGTTTGTTTCAAAGTATCATTAATCTACTCATTAGTCGACATTGGTGGATACGCTGAGATTATGAAAATATCCTTCAACAGGGAGCGTACCAATCCTTTTTTAAATTTTATCTCGCCATTACTATTTTACTTTGATGGCAATAATGCTTCGAAGCGAAGGTTCGAACTGGAACTGATTAGTGGTAATTGGATCTGGTCAACGTGCGATTCTATTTAGAACTCAAATTCTAAAGTAATCTAGTGCGTGAATGATTTTTGAAATACATTTAGAATCTAAATGCAAGAAAGAATCTAAACCAGGCTAAGTTTTACTTTGTAACCACTATTTTGGAGGCGTAGAGCCCTTTACATTCAAAAACATTCAAGCCTTTTCGTCTTTCAACCATCAACTTAAAAGCAAGACTAATTAAAAAGAAAGTCGGCAATATACACTGAAGTGTACAATTTATGTTTTTATAAGTAGCCAATATTGATAACCTCCAGTACAATACAAATATCGTAGCAGACGTAAAGTGCATCCACGATTTACGTACATATGAGGCGAAAATTTAAGCATACAAATCCAATTTCGTTGTGGTACCACATTGTATGCACTAGTACTCGAAACCAAAGCATATGCACTCCTGTTTGCATCCCAAACCACATATTAGCTCGCACTAGAACAAGTTTTCAAACCATTTCAGAAATAACCTAAGGAGGGAAGTAAACAACTTCCTTATCTCTATCCTCCATGCATGAAAACAATTCGCAAAAATAATAATCTATTTCTAGTGCTGATTACTTCTTTCTTTTTCCAGTTTAACTTTATGGCATATTAAGCAAATTGACTCTATTCAATGAAAAGTTGGGAGAACCTATTGTGGAGTATCTGTGATAGCTGCTAGCCAACAGACCACATAGTCGAACAGCATCATGTTAAAACTTTAACCATCCTGTTGATGCGGAAACTTGTGAGAAAGTTGTTCGATAATTAGCTATTATGCAGAGTTTTGGCAACGAAAGTTCGAATATGAACACTACGTCCAATCATGCATTTTCCCCAACAAGTTAATGATTCTACTGGAAGCACCTAAAAAATATAGGATGCTTTGGAAGAAGATAGTACTGGCAAAATAAGTCATCATCGAACAAAAATACGTGCATGTATACTTTTCCCTAAAGCTAACAAAATCATCAAATATTCTCAAAGAGAGCGGAAAGAGACTATGAGATAGTTCATTCATCTAAGGTTCCGTACAGAAACCTATCTATAGGAATATTGTTTGGATTTGTAGAAGATATAAATTGAGGGCATACATACAGGCCGTATGAAAACGAAATCTCAATATAATTTTAGGATTGGTCTTTATTTCACTAAAACAATTTGGCCTTTTTAGGGAGATCCGGACCTCACGGATCTCCTTTTAAAAATGTTCTCGTTCAGTAGCCTACCACCTTTAATTTCTGAAAAAAACATACCTAGACTTACGATTTCATTTGGCTTTAATAAGAAAAATTTTGTTTTTGAATATTTAGTGTAGGGACCCAAATAAAGTTCTTTTCACCCATTTTTGAAAAGCTTATAATGCGTTTTGAGTTCACCCCTTACCCACAGGTGGAGTGAAGGCAAAGGAAGTAATATTAAAAATATATTTTGTTACAACAACAACGAGAGGATGAGATCCATACTGCCGAAACTTTTCTAATAGTAAATGATAAACGGTAGGTAAAGGAAACATGTTTTGCATTTTAATTCTAAATATCTGGAACCTAAAAAGTTGAAGTGTCTGAAATTTAAAAACAACCCTTATAGAAAATTTAGTACCAGTATAAAAATACACACAGAAATATTTAAAAATTTATTCTCGAAAGCAGAAAGAAATATAAGCTATAAGCAAAAAATAACTAAAGCTAAAATGCAAGATTTCAAATAAGGATATTGAAAATATGAAAAAAGAAAATTATAGAGCAAAAAAGAAAATAATAGTTGGAAAAAATAAAGTTGTAGATAAATTAGATAGAAGAAGAATATAGATAGATAAAATATTAAAAAAATTAGGAATGAACGAAAAGATTATCCAAAGTGTTGGGTCAACCAATGAGATTGCGTTTAAAGACCATAATCCTGTCACTAAATATAAAAATCTAAATCTAAATTATAAAATGTATATCGTGAGACCTTTGAATCCTTACTAAGGGTTAAAATTTTGTTTCAAGTAGTCAAATTTGTTTAGTATGTCCTCAATGAAAGATAAATTTCCAACTCTCTAACTCCCCATACAATCGCCTACCATCTGAACTCCATGAAAATGTTTCATGGTTTTATGGGTATTCAATATTGTCAGAGTTGCTCTTGTTTGGATTTCGACATATAGTGTTCTATCACAACCAGTGAGAAATTTTAATGAAGACTTTTCTATTGAAAGTCACACCAGAATTAAACCTTGCCCTTGGCAAAGGTGAAATTTCTTATTTATTCCTGTCAGATATCTCCAAAGCGCTTAACAAGTTTAGACAATATAAGCTCCTGAATAAATATCTAATGATTCAATCAAACTACTGCTGGACTTACATTTAGCTTTTTCATCTGACTTTAAATTAGGTATTCCATAGGGTTGTACCTTGAGACCGCTAGTTTTCAGCACGAAATACCTATCAAATGTTTTTCAAGATTCTATTTAAACTGAGAAACTGATCGAGCTCGGAGTTTGCAGAATGAAGGATAATCTGAATCGAGTACCTGTACGTAATTGTATCTTGTAAACTGGAGTCCAGTACAATTATTCTACAACATCTACTACTCCAGACTTTAGTAAACCTTTCGACAAGCTATTACATTCGTTTATTGTACTAAAATTACGGAAGATGCGATTTGTATGATATCTACATTTTTAAAATAGATTTCTTCTTACTTATTAGAGGTACTTCCGGGGTACCTCAGGAAAGTCTTTTTGACTCCTTATTTTTATACCATTCATGGACCATTAAATAGTAAAAGCTGGTAACATTAACTTAGCCAATCCTCAGCAAATATTACCTACTTGCTAACTAACAATCCCAAGTAATTTTCTTTAACTAAATATCGAATATAATTTTATCTCTCATTCACCCAAAAATTAGTTCTTAGGAAAAAATTATGGTTATAGTTACTATGTCAAGCTGTCTTAGCGCTTGGTGGAATTCCTCTTTTCAATAAATTACTATCACTTTACTCTCAATTTCGTATTTTTGAAAAATTAATATAAAATTGCTACTTCAGCTTCCCCTACAGAAAGTAATTATCTATCTTGCCTCTCCTTTTTTAAATTTAATTAATTTCCGAGGGGCTTTAATCCGTCTGCTTTAACGGAAGGTATCTTTCTCTCTGTTGAAATGACAAAAAAAGGTGTTCAATTTCAAGTTCCCATAATATCCAGAAGAAAATTTTTGTCCCTTTTTCACTTGACTAGGATTTTTTCCTTTACAACATAAAAGAAGGTATTTACGAAATTAATTGTGGTAGAATACAAAAAAAAATTGACCCTTTAATACCACAGCTATTTTAATTGTACCTTTTTTTCTTATTTCTTAAGTAGCCGGTGATGGAATATGATTTCTTGTTGTGGGTCTTTACTGTAATTAAAGGAGGAATTTTGAAGAAATGAAATTTTGTCAAAAATACCTACGAGTTTTGTGACGTTCACCATTTAGTAGATAATTCATTGGGTCATTTCTCCTAGAGATCGGCTTTGAATTCACGTACACATTTACATTAAAAGCCATTCAGGTATTAGGAAAATCACAGAATATTAAGAAATTCCAGAAGTAAGGGTTCGCTTATGTGTCAATTGCTTATCAACTATCATCACTCTATGACTATGAGTAATTCTACAGTTACTATTGCTACACCAACAACTTCGTAAGTACACAGGGTTATTTGTTGCCTTAAAAGCGTATCTAAAAAAGAAGTTTCCACCCTTCTCCTTTCTTCCCTTCGTTCACTCCTTCCTCAGCAACCGAGAAATATTGGTATAGTGAAATACAAAGATTTCAAAAAAAGGTCAATATTTTCAGAATTTTTTTTTCAATGCGAAAATATTATTATGTGAGTTAAGCTCAGCAAAATATTCAGATAACACAAAAGGTCGAAAAAGTACTCAAGTCTGCTGCATCCAGAAGCATGAAAACACGATAAGACTATCAGAAAAGCCGGAGTTCATGTTGATAGCTGTCAATAAATCAACTATCTTAAGATTGAGCTCTTTGAGCATGTCATGACCATAGAGATGCTACCGTTAATAAATTGCGCACAACGATAGAGGAGAATGATCCCATTGTAAAAAAATAAAAACAATACAACCCCATCCACAAAATACAACCCCGGTTCGTTGATAACGGAAGTTATGACTTAATTAAGTATTTAACTAATGCGGAACGTAATTATAGTGCGTCCTCCAATATTTTTCAATTAGGCAACTTGGTTCAACATGACAACAATTTATTTACACTTCAAAAATATGGTAATTGGATAAAAACTATAAAAACCTGAAATTGTCCGGAAAATAATCCAAAACTGGAGCCTCCCACACACTGTCTGGACTGCCTGGAATATAAATTGTCCGTAGTTCACACAGTTCTAGTTGTTCATGATAAAAACAGGCGAAATTACAACTTTTTAGCGAAAAAGCAAATTCTCAAATTAATTAATTAAGTTGAATCACTGTGTCACCACTAATTAGCCGCATAACGGTACACCGGTTGTTTCACAAGCTCGTATTATTCGCACGTCCCGAGTGACACCGCAGAAAGCTTCAAAGCGGCACAAGAAACAGCAGCAGCAGCTGAACAAAAACACAAAAATGACTAGGAGCAGAAAAAAAAAGATTTCTAAAGATGCTCTGAAGCTGAAATCTTATTCGTGTTTTTTTTCTTCTTGTATCTTTTTTTTATGTTCGCGAGCAAACAACTAACGTCGCAACACTACGCATAACCACTTGCAGCGTTCACCACTGGCAGGATGTAGGTCGCCACTAAATAGGTGGAATGATTCCCACGGGATGTGCAAAGTTATCCTGAATCTTGGCTTAACTCTTTCAGTGTGGCCAAGAAGGAGGAAAATTCACTGAAGTTTCTCACTAGCTCCTCCGAACACACGATGAACGATGAAATGGACCGATTCCAATCTCTACAACACCAAAAACAACAACTTTCATTTAACCTCGTCGTGGATAGAAGAGAACCGCAACAGCCTCGACCAATGCGACTGACGTTATCAGAGCAACTGACGGAAGCCTGTGAGTGCCATCCAAAGTTCGTTTACAGCTGAGTTTTCCTCGCACGCTTTCAAGGATATTGGGGGAGTGAGTATCCAGAGCTTTTTGAAAAGCTCGTAGCCGTAGGTTTTACCGTGCTCAAAAGGATATGATTTCTTCGTTTATTCCGGCCATCACCGTTTGGTGAAATGGAAGAAGTGACTACTCTATAGTAGCGAAATGCTCAGCAGAAATCAGTCACTAGAATCTCACCAATTTTTTTAAAAGTCCTAAACAGTCAGAGGATTTTTAAATGGACAGATGGATATCCTTAGTGAATAACATGCCTTTTAGATACATCTATTTTGGTAATTTCGCAAACAACTGATAACTTCGATTTCCCGTTTGCAGTTTATCTATTTTTAGTGTGATGTATCTCAAGATAAAAAAAATCCCAATGAGGTCATTAATCCTTTACGCCCTCCCTAGATTTAAAATCCTTTAGGGGATAAACATAAATACCACAAGTTCTTCAACTTCACTGAGTTGGATGCCAATTTAAGAGATAAAAATTTTCTAGACTTTTTTTAGGATATCTTCCGTGTTATTTTTCAAAATATTGAAACATAAAATATAAAGAAACAAAATTGCATGGAAACTTTTTAGATCTATCGATTTAGAAGGTTTTTGAAAAATATTCAAAACGGTGTGCACTTAAAGGAAATTTTTTTACTAACACGGGTTCCATCAAATAATTTAGATGTGGGTTTTATCTAAAGAGCGTCAAAATAAACAGAATAAATGATTTTATATAAACAAATCATGAAGTATTTTTTCCTATAATACATTCATATATAAGTTTCCTTTTTTTTAATTTTCATCTTTTATTCTTATTTATCGTTTTTTTTATTTTTAATTTAGTCCTTGTATTTTTAGTTTCCCATTCTTCTTTTACTAGTTGTTTTCTCTTTCTTTTTTATTCTTTTTTTTGTATTTACATTGAGCTCAATCTTGACAATGACCCTGGAAATGGAAACACGTTGATTATAAATATTATTAAAACAAAATTTGTGGAAAAATAAAAACAAGTGTTGTGTTGTAAAAGGACGTCGTAGATCAGAGATTGAATCAGATTTAAAGGAAGCCAAAGAAACTAAACCCAAAATCAGACAAACATCAGCACTTAAGTTATAAGTCTTCCGGTTTTTCACAATCATTTCATTTATGAGGGTTTACTAGTCTTCTTTCAAAAATCTGTTTGCTTTTCTTTGACAAACAGTATTCTTCTAAACAAAAAATAACATAGAACACCCAAATTGCGAGCGTAGCTACAAATTGTAAGATTGAAACTGCCATACAAGTCCAAATGTCAGCTTTCACATACGAAATAAAGGCACTCGCCTTACATCATGTTCTTCCACATAAAGTATTACCTTACCTCAAAGTAACCAAAAGTCTCACTAATATCAGCATTACGCATTTCCATTTTTACTTGTCAGGACGTCTTATGTACATCTATTACCCGCCTCTGTTACACTTTCTTTGCCATAGCCACTAATGTTATTATTGTTAAGTTAGGTCTTACCATTCTGGCTGGTTTGCATCGTGTCAAAAGTATTATCCTTCCAAAGGACACTTTAAGC
>QYTT01085214.1:106571-118995 GCA_006980735.1 Dasypogon diadema | reverse complement strand
TTCACTGAAGTTTCTCACTAGCTCCTCCGAACACACGATGAACGATGAAATGGACCGATTCCAATCTCTACAACACCAAAAACAACAACTTTCATTTAACCTCGTCGTGGATAGAAGAGAACCGCAACAGCCTCGACCAATGCGACTGACGTTATCAGAGCAACTGACGGAAGCCTGTGAGTGCCATCCAAAGTTCGTTTACAGCTGAGTTTTCCTCGCACGCTTTCAAGGATATTGGGGGAGTGAGTATCCAGAGCTTTTTGAAAAGCTCGTAGCCGTAGGTTTTACCGTGCTCAAAAGGATATGATTTCTTCGTTTATTCCGGCCATCACCTTTTGGTGTAATGGAAGAAATGTCTACTATATAGTAGCGAAATGCTCAGCAGAAATCAGTCACTAGAATCTCACCAATTTTTTTTAAAAGTCCTAAACAGTCAGAGGATTTTTAAATGGACAGATGGATATCCTTAGTGAATAACATGCCTTTTAGATACATCTATTTTGGTAATTTCGCAAACAACTGATAACTTCGATTTCCCGTTTGCAGTTTATCTATTTTTAGTGTGATGTATCTCAAGATAAAAAAAAATCCCAATGAGGTCATTAATCCTTTACGCCCTCCCTAGATTTAAAATCCTTTAGGGGATAAACATAAATACCACAAGTTCTTCAACTTCACTGAGTTGGATGCCAATTTAAGAGATAAAAATTTTCTAGACTTTTTTTAGGATATCTTCCGTGTTATTTTTCAAAATATTGAAACATAAAATATAAAGAAACAAAATTGCATGGAAACTTTTTAGATCTATCGATTTAGAAGATTTTTGAAAAATATTCAAAACGGTGTGCACTTAAAGGAAATTTTTTTATTAACACGGGTTCCATCAAATAATTTAGATGTGGGTTTTATCTAAAGAGCGTCAAAATAAACAGAATAAAAGATTTTATATAAACAAATAATAAAGTATTTTTTCCTATAATACATTCATATATAAGTTTCCTTTTTTTAGTTTTCATATTTCATTCTTATTTATCGTTTTTTTTTATTTTTAATTTAGTCCTTGTATTTTTAGTTTGCCATTCTTCTTTTACTAGTTGTTTTCTCTTTCTTTTTTATTCTTTTTTTTTGTATTTACATTGAGCTCAATCTTGACAATGACCTTGGAAGTGGAAACACGTTGATTATAAATATTATTAAAACAAAATTTATGGAAAAAAAACAAGTGTAGTGTTGTAAAAGGACGTAGTAGATCAGAGATTGAATCAGATTTAAAGGAAGCCAAGGAAACTAAACTCAAAATCGAACAAACATCAGCACTTAAGTTATATTTCCTTTCATCGGAGGAGAAAGGATCACTTCATTCAAGCAATTTAGTAATATGGTGCAATTTCTTCGGGTTTTTCACGATCATTTCATTTATGAAAGTTTACTAGCGTTTTTTACAAAAATCTGTTTGCTTTTCATTGACAAACAGTATTCTTCTAAACAAAAAATAGTTCCTAAACTGTTACCTTGAGAAACACTTGAGAGACCTTGTTCCAAAAAGTACTGTGATATAGTCTCTTTAGTGACAATTACATATGTTTAGTCACACATAAGGATGGAAAGTCCTGTAGCTAAAAGAGGGAAATAATAGAGGAAATTGACAAAGGATATAAAACTACTAGTAGGGTTGACACATCCATACCAACATGCCCAGTGTAACCAGTAAACGATAAACGTTTTATTTTTAAAGTATGCAGAGATTTTTTTATAAATCAATTACACCTTTATCTAGTTGAAAATACTTTTTTCGGTCGGCTTAGGAGAAATTTTCAATTCTTGATCCAAAAGGCTTTTCGTAAGATCACAATAGGATTGAACTACAAATATACGAGTACAAACTATTTAAAGAAGTATTAGAAACCAATTCCGTCTTGTCTACAAATTGTGAGCATAGCTACAAATTGTAAGATTGAAACTGCCGTACTAGTCCAAATGTGAGCTATCACATACGAAATAAAGCACTCGCCTTACATCATGTTCTTCCACGTAAAGTATTACCTTACCTCAAAGTAACCAAAAGTCTCACTAATATCAGCATTACGCATTTCCATTTTTACTTGTCAGGACGTCTTATGTACATCTATTACCCGCCTCTGTTACACTTTCTTTGCCATAGCCACTAATGTTATTATTGTTAAGTTAGGTCTTACCATTCTGGCTGGTTTGCATCGTGTCAAAAGTATTATCCTTCCAAAGGACACTTTAAGCACTGACATACCCAAAACGACAGATGCGAGATGTGTGTTCAGTGCTACCACCACAGAGATGCATAAATAAACATGCCAGGATACACTCCGACGCCTTTACATTATATACAGTGATGGTCCAAAGAGCGGAACGCCCAGCTAATTGCAGACACCGCACCGTTAACCTCTTACTGAAAATTTTTGCAAATTGAAAAAAATTGTCCTTGTCATGGCGACCATAATGTTTATTTATGATTTCCTTTTTGACCTTTTTTCACATCTGCCGAGTCCTCTGTCCTCCTTGGCTCGAACGATCTTCCTACATTTATTCCCATTTTGCTACAAATGGAGGTCTGGTGCTGCTAAAAAGGACGAATTTGTCATGCATATGCTTACATATACGAAATGTGACAGGACACGGATACCGGGAAAGGACCCCAACATTTGAAATAATCTGGAGCGTCTTGTTGCGGGCTCGAGGCGCATTTACCTCGAGCAAAACATTTCTTCAGTCTGGAACACACAGTACCCAGACGCATAATAACTTAAAAAGAACGGGGCCGGGAGAGATAGGGGAGGAAAATGATCTTTCATTCCTTCTAATTTTATTCAATTTTAAGGAGCTAAAGTGCAAATGTGTTAGTGCTGACAGTGCCGCAGCCAGCACAATAATAAATTGTGTCATGTCGTGTGTTTTCATTCATCCTCTATTCAGAATGTTCATCCTTTTGTATACACAAGCGCACACATGCACATACGCACCAAAATTCTATACATATATACAATTAATGTGCAAGCTAAGACTAGACTACCAACAGGATTCAGTTGAATTTTACGAATGTAACCTTCCTTGTGGGTGGAAAAGCTCCAGAGCTGGAATTTGGTGGGAAACACTTCCTTTCACTCTGAGAGGACATCAAGCGTCAAGATTTATGCGAACGTCTGCTCTACAAAAATTTTCTAGAATTCCGCGTTTGAACTTTTCTGTTCTCTATGCGTTTGTACTTTGGAGCCAAAGCAAATAAAAGAAATTCCCGAGATGAAAGCAAAACATGCCACTTATCAATTTTTATAGTCACTTTCTACTTTTGAATATATGCGGCTGGGAGTTGAGAATTCTCCCACTCGATTTAGCAACGACCGAAGAGCAGGCGGACAAATATTTTTTATCATATTTTCCTTAATTTCCTATCTAATATCTAAAAGTATTTCAAATATATTTTTCTAGGCTTAGGTACAATAAGAATATAAGCCTTTGCGACATTAATAATTCAAATAATTACAATTGTGATGCACTGCGACGTCGGGGCGAGGGTTCTGAACGAACTTTCCACATTACGGCACTCTGAAATCGAAGTTCAGACGTTGTGCACAATCCTCTATCAATCCAGCGCGACAATTGAAATAAAACTCCATAGGGCATAAAATTCTTACCACCATACCTGAGGAACACCACAAATAAGAAATAGAGATTCTAGAAAAACAGACCCCTACCCTGATACGTTGAGATCGATCGGACAAAAATCTACCCACCACAGATACACGTCCACGTGCAGAAATTAAAGGATAAACTCAGAAACTTGAGCAAAAAATACAAGATACTATTGGGGAAGGTGTGTGATTAGGCTTAAAAATATATTAAACACTAATTCGGTTATGGTTTCAACATACCCCGCATCTTGTTCTTCAATTTTATGCCCTAACCTGGCCCACATTAAATAAGGGTATTTACTTTCGATCATTCTAGAAAACTTTTATGGCTTTTTAAACTAAGTCCCCGCTCTATAAATTTCCTCTTATACAGACAAAACTTGATAGGAATAGAAATTACATTGGCTTTATTCACTTTAATAATTTTTCCCTCCTGAAAAACTTTTATTACACCTTTCCTTGATTTAGATTCTCCAAAGAAATGGCAACTCATCAAAGTTCATTACGTAGGCGCATTCATTGTATAACCCTTTCCATTACACAGCATTCAACATTCAACATAACTCCATTTAGATAAAGTACATCGGTCCTCATAAAATTACCCTAAAGAACTGTAAGGGACACCACAAAGTGGGCCAAGTGGAGATGAGCTTCTCAGAAATTTCGCTTCCACTGGAATACATTGTTGAGGGTAGTGAAGCACTCTTTCCGGGACTCCAGAGAGTATCAAATGTTTTGGGGTATCCGTGTACACCATCTAGTTTTCCAACCCGTAGAGAATCCTGCCGGATTTTGTAAAATCGTTAAGGAAGGCAACGTGTGTCTGGATGTAACAGTCTAGAGACCACAGTTGGCAACAAAAGCATGCCATTCGATTTTTATGTAGTAGTAAATAGGTGTATGTAACATTGAATCTCATCTCCGCAACTGAAACTCTCAAGTCGTTTATAGACTGCGGTTATAATAGGTAAGAAAGTGTGAGAACTTTTGGGAACAAAACCATTCTAGAATGGGCCATCGGAATGGTGATGCTAAAGGTGTTTAATTGCATTAGATGGAAGCTATTTTCGTTCTTGATCTGCCCGGAGTTCTTGCATTTCGTTGTCTTGTATTGTAGATTTTCACATTCCGTTTTTCTTGCATAGAGGCACCAGTACAGCGTTCTCGGTTAAATTTGTTCTCTAAAATTCCAACAAATGGTGACAGTTTCTAATTAGACGATGTGGTTCCATTTAATATGCTCTTTTACACGTAATCCGTGAGATGGTTATGAAAAATTAAATAGATATGCAGAATGCAGGCACCTTCATGAACAAAATACTGCAGAAATTATTATTCGTTACGATTGCTGCTAGAAAAATTACAGGAGGACATTTGACTAATTGACATATTTCAAAATTGAAAAAAATCTGTGTAGGTAACAGGTGAGAATAAAAGCAAACTGATTTTTTTTTGTTATTGGGGCTAAGATCTCAAAAATAAGGATCCTGTCTGGACCTTCGGGATAGTAGGCTCTAGTACGAGCATACACGAAGGAAGCAGGACGCAAGCCAGACAGGAAGATCAATAGAAATGATTGTGGACTGTGTGGTAAGTAAACTAAAGCCAGATATTCACAATTGGCTTCTTCTTTGACATTGTAGGAGATTTTGACGATAATTCTTATGATGTCATAATGGCTTCCATGAGAAAAAAGGGTGTTAAGAATTGCGATGAGGGTTGATCACGTATGGCGCAAATCAATGGTCTCGAAAAACTAACAAACAAATCCTGCTAATTCTTGTATAGGTTTTGGGTCGAAGATGTATTGAAGCATATTATCTATTCTACTCTTGTTCTACTTTTAAACGAATTAATTCCACAATCCTATATCCTGTAATATGACAAAAACACATTCACAGCGACTGCATCTGTTGTCTTAACAAAACCGATGCACCATCAAGGATTCCCTAAAATATTTTAAAATCCCAAATCTCTTTATCCCTACCTATCTCAAATGCAGTTCTTTTTGTTTTTCAACCTCTATGGAGCTATCAGAAAAGCGATTTCCAAAAGACCAAAGACTAAATTTTCAAAAGAAAATTCGAAATGAACATTCCATCGGTATACTGTACTATACCAAACAACCGAAATAAATAATTGGACATTTCTTTTCCTCAGACATCCTGCCATGCTAATGTTCCTTGAGAAATCTCATGGCTTTTGTGCATGGAAGCATTTCTCAGATCTGTTTCTACTCTTCCATTGCTTTTTCCTACGTTTTTCTTGATCCAAGAATGGTCCCAACCTGCAGCAATAAAAACGAGGTCACATGTTGCATGAGCCGATTGCAATAATGTGCACTAAATTAACCTTTTTATCCAGGAATAATAAAAACCTCGACAGGAAGTCAAAGTAACTAAAACGGAAAAGGAAGTCACAATTGTTGCAATGATAACGTGAAGAGCTTTATTGTGGGGACTGAATGCGCACAGAAAGAATAGTGACTCTGTTCAAGGGTATGAAGTGGATTCCCTTCCCTCCATAATTTTCTCTTTCAAAGGGAAATTCACGAATTATAAAGCGACCTAGAGAATGTCACGGAAGTCATGCAGCCAGACAACGTAAAAGACAACCAAAGCCCTTAGTTTTAGTGGAAAACGCACTACGGAGTAGAGTATATTTCTGTTGAACGCAAGTAAGCGCCTTGTTTACTGGAAGTACTTTCCTTGCTATATTCGCTTCAACACTAAATATCCGTCTGTCTGTCTGACAACCAAGTGCTCAAAGGGAAAATCGTTTGCATACAAGATGGCTTGGCATTGGTTAGAATGGAGCACTTTATGCAGGAACCTACCTTCTTCTTTGGAGCGAAAAAAAAGAAGAAAAAAATCAACCATTCCTTTCAAACTCATTTCACTTGAAAAAGTAATGCTTGCATGCATCAAAAAGTGCACTTATCAGGGAATATTATTTGTACAGACAGTTCACCAGGACGACTTCCTGCAAATTTGTTGGTACTTAATCTTGCAATATTGCCCTAAGGTCGGATGCATCAATCGTAGATGCTTAAGAGGCGAATTATGGGGAGAACGTTCAGAACATCGAAAAGGGATATTTGAAAGACGATAAAATACTTTGCGAGGTGCACTCAACTTCCACATAAGTGAAGGTAGGATGTGCACAATTAAATTTTATTGAAAAAACTTTCAGAGAGATTAAATGTGCGCATTTAATACCAATTTATTTTTGTGGTGTAGCATTTTAATGTTCAATCAGCCAATAACCAATGCGAATCTTGTGATCGTTTTATGTAACTCTTTTTAATTTGCAAGGAGATGGAACACAACTCTTACCTCCAGAATTCTAAATAAGCAACTTATAATATCCATCAGGTGAAGTAGGAACAAAAAATTGAAGTACAAAGCACCATTGGATGGTGTTGTCTCCAACAACCATGAAATCAGGACTGAAGTACCATAAAGATCTATCCTTTCACCGATTCTTTTTCTTATTATACTTAATGCCATTCACTGTGAATAATTTGATGTATTCTTTTGAGGTGCCAATTAAAGAAAAGGGCAGAGGCAGAGCGGTCAGAACGATTTACATGTTTAGACCTTACTTACCTTACCTCAAATTCTATTCCATTAGTATGTTTTCGTCAATTTACCATAGATGCGCCCCACAAAAAAACAATAAATTCACTGCACTCCACTGACGAATCCAGCGAGCATGAAAGAGGGGATCAGTTCATGGGAGACTAAAGAGTCCTCCACTGACCAATGCAGAAAGGTGGCCCTAGCGATTTCGACCCATAACCTATCTCGTTCTGCTGCGATCCCTGCGACACCAGATGAACCAAAGCCATCACAACAGGTAAAAGTATTATGATACACGACAAGATGTCTAAACAGACAAATAACTCTAGACTTCCTAGCAATATCTCAACAATTTCTAAATTTTCAACGTGATTCCCTTTCAAAACAAGAAAAAAAACTGCAAAACACTGAGCATTTCTTGCTTAAACCTGGGAGCAGTTTAAATTTAAAAATCATAAATTTTCCCTGCTTTACTCGCAACAATTCCTCCACCCCCTCCATTATTAATATTTTTATGCCATCCATTTTGCAGGAGCTTCTGCCAAGGAGCTTATGCTTAGTGCTCATTACGTAATTAGCTTCTGTGAGGCGGGCGAATAGCAGCAAGTCAAAAGGAGAAGTTTATGAAAACATCCCAGGAGCACCTGTTCCGTACATTTTGAACAGATTGAACGGATACACATTTACACACTAACCAGCAACTCATAATTGGGCCCGTTAATGAAACTTTATCTCCTATACAACGCGCTTCCCTAAAACTTTTCAATTATTCCCCGATAGCAGGAGGTGAACACTCCCCGCCAGAATCCTGTGAGATGTGCCAGAATAAAGGAGAGTTTTACGACACTTCAAACACCTCCCCGCCAATTGCAGTCCGCACCATACTACCTAGAGTTAGTTAATCAAGGGCTGCGAAGATTCAGGATTAAGCACTGCCAAGGCTAAAATTTACTACCCGGCACCCGGAGAATGAGAAACCCCAACCCCGCACCGGGTCTGATTCGTAGGTGCACTTCACGACCAATCCAAACTTCCTTTAGTCAAATTTATTTGGAAAATTGGTTAAAGTTAAGCGCATTTGTGTACAAACTCGAGTTGTTTGAGTGAATATTTTCGGCAATCTGTACCCAAGTGAGTGTGAATGTAGCCGGGATTCGGGAGCAGATTACCGGGATCAAGTTGCAGCGCTTTTAAGATAATTAGCGTTTGTTGTCAATGCACCAAGAGTGGAACAGTGGTGTCGCGCCGGCACTACATCACAAGGGTCCAGGGTGTTTTCTTGTGCCAACTTTAACTGAAGGGCGAACACTCTTAAGAGATTACTCAGGCAGTGTCTGAAAAAAGCTAAGTAATGAGGGTGGGTGGAAAATGGGACGAGTGTAAACCAGCAGTATTAATTACAGAGTTTGGAGTTTAACGTGCTAATTACATTCCGTTCCTATAATAAACACAGGCGAACGCGCCTTAAGAAGGATTGCCCGAATTAAATTAGCATATTCGGATTGGATTTTATTAACTTTTTGTTGCTTTGTGCTATTATGTCACTGGCAAGCGAAACTTGCAGTTTGTCCTGTATGCTTTTCACTTAACTTTTATGTCAGAGG
Source organism: Dasypogon diadema (assembly GCA_006980735.1). Classification (NCBI taxonomy): domain Eukaryota; kingdom Metazoa; phylum Arthropoda; class Insecta; order Diptera; family Asilidae; genus Dasypogon; species Dasypogon diadema. The sequence goes on along the minus strand of QYTT01085214.1, from coordinate 110,148 downwards.
CAACTTCTTCAAATCCCTTTTTTGTCATTTTAACTACTTTTGCAAATTTAACAAGCCTTGATTAATTCAGGGTTAAATTCAATCTGGAAAATGTGTTGAAATTAATGCTGCTGGGAAAGTGATCTTGTGCTCGGACAGACATGTTTCATCTGACTTTATTTTCAGTACAAACATAATATGAGAAATATGAAAAAATTATAACAATGTTTCTTCAGCATCTAGAAAAACTGGGCTCCGAAAAATCTTTCTAGCAGAAGACTAAAATAAAGTGGGATTGTCAATATCGATCTACGGTTTAAAACCACTCCCCCCAAGCCCCGATATAACCCCAGTTCCGACGGCCTATTCACGCCGATCCTTCAGGGATCCTCCACGCAAGGACAGGCGACAGGACATCCCCCTTGTTGTCATGTCATCTGACGCCTGCTATTGTATTTCAACACATTTGTTTATGAATTTAAAGGGATAGGATTGCCGTTTTCACATCCATTTATTCATTTGTCACACCCCGAATTCGATGCAAGATTAGAGACCCATGATTGGAGACTTCTTTGTATTTTTTTTACTTATCTTCAACTAAAAAAGAATTGTGAAAAAAGTTTTATTATTAATTTGGTGGGAGCTACTCATGCATTTTGACTTTACTAGAACTAAATAACAGATACCATCCATCATCATCACACCACACCTCTGCTATTCAGAGTGAATGAGAAAACAATCGATGGATGTCGAACTGTTGCAGACCTGCCAAATAGTATGAATAGAGGTTTGTACACCAGTTGCTGGAGCTGCAGATTACCACATGTTTAGAAATGTATGATATTAATTTGGGCATTTCAACGAAATCAATTTTTATACAATAAAAGTTGTTAATTGAACTGATGAAATAGCAACTTCCAAAATGTGAAATTATAAAGCATAATACCATATTTTCAGCATTTACTACTTTCCAGGGAAGATTATTAAATTACCAAGTTGTTTGCACAACACTTTTTTGCTAACAATAAAAAAATATTTAATTTTGCCCAACGGAAATTTTATTATATTAATAATGAGATTTTATACCCATCAACGGGAAATATTCACAGATTCTCCTTGCTCAACAGAATAAAAATTCATTAAATTTAATTTTTTGGCCTGAAAGCCACTTTCATACCGTTGACCTTAAAAATAATCTGTTGACAATGAAATAAATAATTTCAGACAACATAAACAGATTAATAACAAAGGCATCATCGGAAAAAATACACATAAGCTCTTATGCATAAATAGGTAATTAATTCTTCTGACTTTTCGTTAATTAACAATTAAAAATAAAATCACAAAATGTAATTAAAACTGCTAGAATAACAATGCAGTTTTATTTTATTTTATCTCATTCCAAGAGAAGTATTAAGTTGAAGTAAATTAGTGTAAAGTGAAATGTAAAGTTGTATGTTTAGTAAATTAAAAATAAAGATGTTTACTGTTTTATTCTATGGAATATTCGATGTACCAATACAAACTGCTGAAACATGCAGCGGATTTAATAAGGGATAGAAAAAAAAATTGGTCCTTCGAACGGGATGAGACACATTAAAATAAAATACCTTCAAATGTATTCTCAATTTACAGGTTGGTGACAAAAGTAAAAATACTTTTTCGTAGTCAGAGCACAATACACCCAAATTGCTCTGTTCAATTTAAACTTAATTTAAAATCACACTGCCACATCCTTCTAGGGAAATCGCATTCAATTATGGCGCCTTCCATAGAACTCTACGTACATAACATTAAATAGTCTCTGTACTCCCTTTACAACATTTTGAAGAGCTCACAAATCTCTGGGAATTTTAACCCAATTTTTTAACAAAAAAAAAAAGAGGAGATTATGTCTTGAAATCCCCTCTTTTCTCAAATTGATCTAAATTGATCGTGGTTTGATTGTGATTCTCCGTGTTCCACAGCAATGTTCATTCACTTGAATTCAATTTGTATAAACCCTCCTTCTCTCGTTTTTTGAATGTAAGTGATTGATAAAAATTCCACTGGTGTGTTATACAATAATGCCAGCTCTTCTCGGAAGTCATCTATGCTGGGCTGAACGAAAATACACGAAAAACGTGCGAAGTAAACAAGTGTTATATGAAGTAGTAACACATTCTTATCCACTATCAAATTTCGTCAGAGTCCGTTACCTCCCCCAGGGGGTTGAGAGTAACTTAAACAATCATTTTACCCTCAAGGTGGATGCTAGAAAACCCAATTTACTGGAGCGTTTAAGTCTGCTACTGACAGATAAGAAATTTGTGCACGCTGTATACAGTGCCTTTCTAAAGGAGACAATATCCTTGGGGATTATTGTCATCCCTAGCACTGAGGGTGAGGAGACTATGTAACACGATTGCAATTGGTTTCATCCTTTTGGGCCTGGTATACGGAAACACAGTTTCCTTTTATCTTGGAGGCATATGTTTCTGCCTCGGAGTCTCGTTAATGTCTGGCTTGTCTAAAGACAATCATGGGGCAGCAATTTTCGGGGTAAAATGACTGTCAAATTGTTTTTGTACTCAGACTACAAAATAGACACGTACGCCAACCCAAAATCTTGTAAAAGGGATGTAATTTTCCTTGAAAGGGGGCTGTACCAAATCTTTTGATATTATTAATGTACGCTTTAACCTTTTGAAAATTTCAGTGAGAGAACTGTGGAATCTGTGAGCCCTTATGCCCTCCACCAATGGTTTCTCATTTCTACGTATTTGATAGACAACGAATAGGCACATGAGAACAATGAAGCATGATGAGGTTCTCTGATATATCAAGTTCGGAAATTAATTGATTTATTCCTGTTGTTATGGCTTCTGAAGTTTTGGATATTCCTGAGGGCGCATGTGATCAAGCACGCATCAAAGTGATTCAATTATCGCCAGCTGAGTTGCTTTGGAAATTTGTGCATTCAGCAGTTTCTCGCTTATTGTGACATAGAACAAAAGTTCCAGAAGGGGGCATTTAGGTTCTCTTCTATTCCTTTTTAGCATGGTTAATCAAAAAGAACACAATTAGCAATGGAAATAACTTTTTCTTGTAAATAAAACAATGACTACGTATATGCGATAGTCCCAAATCAGGACTAGAAACCGGTTGTAGGCCAAAATCTGGGCTACCCGTATAAACGGCACAAAGTGGACATGGACGTGACACCGTTTCCATCTTAATAAAATACACACGCATTCAAATAAATCAGGCCTAGCCCCAATTCAATCGGGGCTAGACCAAAATCCAGACTTGCCCGTTTACACGACAAAGAAAATTCGGACTTTGGCTTACGCTAGGCCAAAGTCCCGACTTTGGATATCGTATATACGTAGTCAATAATATCCATTATAAAAGCGCTTTACCTGGTGTCGAAGACTTCTTTCTTGTCCCTTTTTGCTGAGCTTTTTTCTTCTGTCTTGACTAGGTTTAATTGCGTTACAAGAAAAAGCTTTCTGTTCATGCAGGTAGTAAAAAGTGGGCTGCAAAGTGCAACCTCACGTCTTTAGTCGAAAATTCAAGGATACGTGAGAAATTGTTCGGAGGAAACAACTGCACAAGC
>QYTT01085214.1:82423-100822 GCA_006980735.1 Dasypogon diadema | reverse complement strand
TAATTCTAAAATGAAATGAATATGAGAAAATCAGAAAGCATTGGAACGTCTGGTTAAGAGATGGCAAAACTTCTTACTAAAATTAAAGGACGATAGCACCAAGAAGTTGGTAGAATGTTCTTTAATATTACCAGAGTGAAACTTGACAGTGCCGCTTGAAGTCTATTATGCAGTGGGTGTCTGCAACCAAGAGACGTGGTGGTGTGTAGCAGTGGACTTCCTCTTAATCTTCCCAATCGGGCCTCTTTGACTTTGGAACAAATGGAGGAGGTAGGTACTCTTTTTTTTATGTGACGTTTCTTTATGATAGGCTCTGAAATTTTTGCATTTTTTGAAGGATTCGACTTTTAGACCGTTCCAATTAACGCGCATACTACACCCGAGTAGATTACTATTCTTAATCTACTTACTTTTTTTCTATTATTTATTTTTTATTCGATGTTAGTTGGGGCAAAAAGTGATCCAAATGTGGGAAGAGGAGCTCATTTCGGTCAATTTAATTATTTTTCTTAGCTGAGAATTTCACTTCTCTATACAAGATAACCGGAAAAAGTAGAGATACCCAGGAGCCAAAAATCTCTCAAACTTCAACATAAATCTTCGTGGCAAAATTCCGGACATCCAGATTGCGTTTACTTCAAAAACACAAACACATATTTCCTATGAATTCCAAAACAAATAATCTTGTGGTCCTAACAACTTACCTAAAGGTAAAACCCACAATCAACTTAGGCTGATTTAGCGTAATTAATCACAATTTCAAAAACGATTTAAAAAAAAAAAAAAAACAAAAAACAATAAGTCTAACCAAAAGCAAATAAAACTTTATTTAGCCACCCGCATTTTGGGCGAAACGTACGTTTTCATTTTGGTCCAAAACTTATACAACATTTCATGACGAAACGGCAGTTTCACCACCTGGACCATAAAAAACCCTTTTGCCATCGATGCAGAGTTTTCCACTCTTTCTTCCTTTCTTTTTTTTCTAGATCTAAAAAAGTTTTACGGTGTCGCAGTTTTCTACCCAGCAGAAGAGTAAATTTTCCAATTGGAAAGCATTCCTAAAGGTATCGTACAGAGCAAGGGATGAAAGTTCGATTCCTTCCCAAGCCCAACTAGTGTGCCGTGGCTGTCCCACTGTACACATTGCATAGTAGTGAAGTTGTGGCGTGGCAGAAACTTGTGCCATTATCCACTGAAACACCTATTTTACTCAACTTGTGACGTCCATTGCGAAAAGTTTTGCTTCTTGCCTCACAATAGCAACTGCTCTAAATTATATACCCTAAATAAAATTACATTTCTTGTAAGTTTGAGGGTTTCCCCATTTGATTCTGGTCTCGCTCTCGCTACGAATTTTTGTTTTTATTTTCCTCCAGACGATTTAAATGCTTCTCCATATTTGTGAGTATATGTGGCATTCTTCGAAGGAAATATGCTTAGAGGATTTTCATATTTCGGCATAGACGAAGAAAAGCGCCTCCAAAGAAAAGTTTGAGTGATTTGTGGCTAGGGAAAAATTGAAGTCAATTTTTTTCTTTTCTGGTTCCCTTCCCTTTGCGATGAAATTTACCATGTTGAAATGGAGCGTACGAGTATTTAGAAATTGAATCTGTGGCAAAAAATGATTGAAATAAGTCTATAATAAAGTGGGGGAAATCATTTCAAGCGATGACAACCAATTTCCAACACTTATCTGTAGGAAGGTAATGAAAAAAATATTTCGAAAAAAAATTCCCGGAATTTATGTCGTTTTGGGGGGATTTGAATTAAAGAATCTCTGAGGCAAGGTCGTCTGGAACTTTGTGTATCTGCTAAGACCCGGTCTCTTGTTAACGCAATGGATTTCTGACCCACTAATTTACTTTGCCTCCTGACCAAAGTTCTAAAACTAAAACTTATAGACAACCTTTGTGATTTATTTTGTTTTTTTTTTCTCAATTTTCTGGCATATCGCATACAAAGGAATTTATTTTTACTTCTCCGCTAGTCCTCGGTTGCGGTATTCCTCAGGGTTCTATGTTAGGACCTTTTTAGTTTTTATTAACGATTTGCCGCACGTATTGAAGTACGCAAAAATTCACGTGTACATTGTTAATATACTATTCTAATTGCATAATAATGCTCTCATTGAGACTAGGAAGATGATAGATATAAACCCAAGGAACGATGAGGTATTTTAAGAGAATACCCAACCCGGTACACAGATATTTCGATAGTCACGAAAGGTCGCAGCACGAGATGATCTGCAATTCTCTATAGAAAAATCATAGCACCAAATGAAAATTCAGCTATGAGGATGAACCAGTATTAAAGAAGGTAGGCAATTCATTTATGACTTTCAAATCTAAAGAAAGAAAGAAATCAAGAAAGTCGAGGAAAAGTGCAAAATTGTTTTCAAACAGTTTACTCTATTTCAAAATGAAAATTCGTAGCTTCCTTTTTCTAATAAGATCCAAAAGTTAAGCAATAGATATTTCCTCCGCAATTAGGTAATTTTCAATTGAGCTCTAACTTTTCCTAAACATAGCAACAAAGTTTCTTTCATCTCCGATTTAAACCTCTATCTGTATCTATAATAAATTATCAGGAAAAACAATTTTACAAAGCATCTGGAACGATATAAACTAGAAAAGCACCTTTCAAAGACTACAAAAGAGTACAAAACTTAAGAAGGGAATTGAAACAAGGATATCTTCCCAGATACTTTTCAGTTTCCCCCCCAAATTGGGTGGCTGCTGGCGGCAAATAACTTCTGTGGGAAAAATTAAGTAACAAACACACCACCACCACCCGCTCGGTCTCTTTAATTGCCTTCAATAATACCACAGACTCTAAGGAGGCAGCTCAATTTGGTCGCGTTTACCTTTTAACTTTCTTTGTTTATTGAATCTTCAATTTCAGAGTTTCTCCGTAAATATTTTTCCAACGATATTTGAAGTTTAACGTGCACGTGCTGCGTGGGTGTCTAAGGTCTAGAAATTTTTATAAAACTCCAGCATAGTCCGGATGAGTATAAGACTGAATGAAAAGCTTAAAAGGCATCCATGTCTGCCGTGTTCCAGGCAGTCGAAACCAGCGATGCTCCTTTATCTGGAAATTTTCCTTTACAGACTGACGCTTTATTTTTGATGGGTTTCTCGTTAAAATCTTTCAGCATCAATAACTCTCTGTAGAAATACTATTCGCCGTTGCCTAAAAAGTGGCGGCTTCCCGTCAGGAAGAAGGATGGTTTATTTCCTTTCGTTGTTGGTTCTCTCCCCTGGGCTCCTTTCCCATAGCCCCAGCTCCGCTGGTGAAACGGAAAAAGCAAAGAAAATTACAAGACAAAGATAAAAAATACGTAAACTGCCACTCGCATGTTTATATCCGGTGCTGATTTTGTAATAAAGCAAGTAAAAACCAACAATAAAGGAGTACCCTGTCTTTCGGAAATCCGAAATCCAACAGGCCTGGGGAATTCTTTGTCCTGGTGAATTTTAGGGAAGTGGTTGCCACTCTTGTACAAATTGTTAGTCCAAATTTTTGATATAAATGTCAAGCAAATTCGCCCCTAAAATGGAAATGGTACAGCGCTTTCAAACAAATAAATTAGGACTTCTGGGATGGATGGCTGGCTGGATGGGCCTTTTATGCTCCGCCATTCGTTTAATTGAATGGAGCACTTTTAGCACTATGCCGGCAATTTTTCCGTTTTCTACGCGTCTCAAATGTGGAATTAGAGCAATCTAAGGGTTTTCGGAGTGACAAAAATTGGATTACGTTTCTGCGGATGGATGTACATAGCTTGGTTTGTCTTTAATTACTGTATGAGCGAAACGACCAACATAAATGGAATACACAGCAATAGTCTGGGTAACGTTGCCATTGCCAGGGAAGGAAACATGTTTAATGGCTCTCAAGTGAAATTAATTTCAATAAAACAGAAGTTAGTTGCGTAAAATAGATTTTCTGTCGTCTTGTTTTGAAATTAATGTCTGGGGTCGTGAAAGTGTTTACTAAACTCAAACTCACGGAAATCGTTTAGGATTAATAATATGAAGTCCTGAAATAAAATGGGAAATTGCACTTCCAAGGATGATGTTTGCACTTGTAACAAGCTAACAATCTGAGGGTTTTTTTTGGAAGCATTCATTTCATTAACAACAGTAAAATAGTGAATGTTAATTCATTGGATGCCACTTTACGAACCTGCTCCTTTTCCAGTTCCTTTATATTTGCGGAAATCTAGTCCCTTCTATCTTCGTAAGATTATCATAAATTTAGGAGCTATTTTTTGGAGTACTTCCCAAATCCAACGATAATATCTCCTAGATTGTGATTAATTGGCCCCAAATTGAGAGATTCAAGGTTGTTACAATTTTTTCTTCCTTTTGGTGTCATCAGTGACCGAGTGGATAATTTATCGCCTTTTCAACATCAAATTTCGAATGGTGGATAGTGCGTAGAAATGTTTCCTAAAGTCATTTTATGCGTGTGTTAGACTAATACACAGCCTTAACGCCTCTATAATCCTTAAATTAATAATACTTAAATTAAATTCTCATTTAAACACTCGTAAGCTACTTTTCCCACCGAGAAATATTGAACAATTAATGGAAGGCATGAAACAAAGCCTCATTTCTTCTGCCGGATCGCATGGCAGAAAATATGATATGATGGATAACGTCGAGATTATTAATGTGGAAACACATTTCGAGAAAATTCATTTGCATTAGTTATCAGATGTCGTCACGAAAAAAGTATCTTTTTAAAGCTCGTCTTAAATTGGGCTGCTTTCAATATTTCTAGAGAAATTTAATTTTATTTGAATGTATTCTGATAAGAGGCATTTTCTTTAGCTAGTCATACCCTATGACTTTGAAAAATAGACTTACCATGTCACATTAATATTTAAATCGTGGTTAGAAACTTGTCCAATTTATTCCTCACTTCTTGGTAATTCCTTACGGTTTGGAAGTAGTCTCATAGTCTAGCGCATCACTTTCTTTGCATTAATATAATACTATTCATTTTTACAGCAACTAGTTTTTATTCACCTTATAATTAGAAAAGCCTTAACCATAAAAATGAGTATATTTCGAGTCTTCAACATAAGATAAAAAAATAAGATATAACATGTGGATCACTATCCCTGTGCGAGTATAAGTTCAATGGCTCTGGGTCGTATCTCTTGTACCTCCAAGGCTGAATCAAAGGTTGCAAATTTTTAACATAACCACAAAGTTGACAATACTACACTAACTTGTCTTTCCAAGTTTGCTAGGTTCAAGGAATATAGAACGAAAATTCCCATGTCTTAGTCCTGTAGTCCTGCAGTGACCTTGCAATCATAGAGCATTTGAGACGCCGTCTTAGCACAAAAATAGTCTTGATCCAAGAGTGAACTTATATCTGAAGATACGAATGATTGTATCTTCTATTGTTTACTGTACTACTCGGAGGTCTTACTTCATTTGAACGTCCAATTGACTCTAATCTTGCATCTTTCCCAGAATTACTCGCTAGAAATGTCTGTATTTCTACTGCCTTTGGGTGAAATCTTCTTTAGTAAGGTTCTCGTGTTCTAGATTGCACCCACATTCCATCAACAATCTGCACACCCGGCGAGTGGACCTGCTATGAAAATATGGAATTAAATTTTTTTTTTAGAATTTTTCAAGAAATCATTTTTACGATGACAACTGGGTTTTATGCCGCATTTCCTGAAAACTTCTTCAACTTTAGCAATGAAATCATAAATCCCGGATGCCCAATAAAACAAAACCCAGAAAATAAATTCATATCATAATCTCGCCCAGGAATTTAATCAAACATTTTACTATTTGAAATAATTTACTATGGCATGGCACACGCCTCGAATTTAAAATTCCAAGCGCAATCTCTACACAGATTGCTTTGAATTTTTATTCCGCTCTCAACCTTTTTGGGGGGCCTGTCTTCCTCATAGTATCTGAATATCCGGAGCGACAATGTAATGATAATAATAATAAAAATAAAGAACAAACTGTAAGCTCGTTATACTGCAATAAAAATTCCATAACACCATATTTCCACATGGTGCCAGGATCCTTCTAGACTATCGTCACTATTCCGAAGTTCTAGACAGACGGTGGATGACGGTACTTCTATACTTCCTGCTTTGTTTGCACTGCGACCCCAGTGTTTCTGTAGTTAATGGGTTTATTCTTCATAGAATCGAATTTTCCTCTTTTTTTTATCTGTCGCTCCTTATGAATATGTTAAGCAGATAAAACAAACTTCGAGGCACCACCCTGCGATGAAAGTGCCCTCGAGCCTTTCTCTCTTGTTCCGTTCTTGTTCCGGCACCATGGCGAAGCTTTATCCTTCGGGTGCATGAATGTAATAAGATAAGAAAATATTTTATCGTCTACATCGATCTGCTTTGAAGTGTTCACAGTGTGAACTTTACTGGATAATATACGAATGTTTTCAAAATGAAGTTTATTCGGTTTCCAGGAGTAATGCTCTGGAGTAGCGCATTTCCAGAGGCGCCTCACAACGCCCAGATAGAAACTGGCAATTTTAAATATTTAAAGTGGTTAAAAGCTTGGTAATGTACGTAATTTGCAGGAAGAAGGTGTCCTAGGTACGTTTTGCAATTCAAACACGATTGTTGTGCCGCGTGAAAAAATGTAAAGTGGACAATTATCAGGACCACCTGAATGCGAAATAGTGCCACCAAGCACGAAGATTTCTGCTGAAATGATTTGTCTTATCTGAAAATCACCCTGAAGTACTATCCAATTAGATCTATCCATTTTTGAGTTAGATACCCCGGGAACATGGAAAGCAATTACTGCGAAACTCTGAAAACTCGACTGACTGCGATGCTGTGAATCGCGCCAATGTCCAGCAATTTAAATATTTGCAATTGATTCAAATTAAGGTCAATTACGCGCAAGTAACTGTGAAATTCCCCATATAATAGGATTATCTCCAGCATACCATAATTACCGTGATAATGCGATAATGAAATTAATATGTTGAATTGTCAGCCCCGAGCTGGCCGAGCGAACACCCTTTGGACATGCCGCCACTCAATTCACTAGTGTACACTTACCAGGACTATAGTATCTATTCCTCGGATTTGCCTAGCGGTTTTAATTGAAACGCACGAAATTAGCATCAGCCTGTAAGACAACCAAGAAAGGTCACTTATCGTCATCTCAGACAATTTGAAACCATCTCCACTTCTCCACTTAGAACAAAAGTACACTTGATTGGGCCGTGTATCGATTAATCAATCACCAGACACTCCAACATGATTCTAGTCGACTATATACCTAACAACTCCACCAAGCCCCCCCATTGTGGAGCAATAGCTCTCAGCCGATGAACACAGGAACGCTTTAATTCTAGGCCATTGAATTATCGATTTAATTACACAAATTCAATAACAATGGGCGCACTGTAGATAGTGCACAGAATATGAGATGCTACCCTTCCTGGTCAATGGGTACTTTTGAAATGCAATATCAGCCCAATTCAGATGGGTGAAAACTACATCTCTGGAAGGACTAGTGTAACCTGAGTGGCTGTGTTTTCTTAATGCCACCCAATTACATTAGTTTAATAGCGCTTAATTTCGTTTCCCCTGACTTATGGAATGGATAGAGCTGACAAAAGCACTTTTAAAATTCAACTAAAATTATTAATTATTATATTCTGATCTTTGGTGCTGGGCGCAGATCTCATCAATGTCCATTGCCAAGCCAACCCTGCAGCTCTCTTGCGCTTGGAGATCATTGAAGAAGTACAGTATATGATCCTTTAGAGATACATTACTAGTGCAATCATATAATTCGAATATTGTCAATTCCAGCAACTTTGTATCTTTCAAGGGTTTTAAATAAGAGAAAACCATCAGCTACCTCAATGACCACAAATCTCACAGAGCATATTCCTCCTCATCGCACCATCCCTGCAGGTATGTTTCTCTCCTGTCATTCCAGGCATATAAATAAGAATGGATTAAAGCCGATAGATGTGAACCTTTAGCATCTTCAAGTAATAGTGACACCTGCCAAACTAATATAACTAATTTTGCGTTTTGGACTCTCGGTATATGGCCTTGTAAGATAGTGTCCATTACTGAACTGGAGAGATGACCCAAATAAATTCATAATAAAAAAAATGACCTCTAAACCAATGAACCTGTTCTTTACTTCCTAAATATTCCCTACCATCAAGATGAAAGAAATGTTAAAAAACTTTTGGAATTTAAATCAACGAACCGTAAAAAGAGATCCTTTTTTACGAAGAAAGGTAACAATTGTTACGAGCAGAGTTCATGGTTCTTTTCACTCTTTAAACTTTTCAATTTTCCGAGAAATTTCCCGAAAAGCGATTACTTTTCCCACCATTCACAGCTAAAAGAGAAACCATCCTTATGCCAGTACTCCACTGTCCTTGAGACAGTCAATTAAAGGGTTAAATTCAACTAGGCATTCACATATCTAACTAGTTTGCCCTTCCCCGGAGTACTGCAGACAATTAAAGCAGAAAGTGCAGAGTTACAACATTCTTGGGCAATTGTTTTACATGAAGGTTACACTGTCCCAACCAGAAATTGAATCAGCATATTCTTCCCAGCGTGTAGTAGGGAGTTCCTGTTCAGAAGGTACAAAAGGAATGGAATGAAGAAGACACAGCCTCCGGTTCATCCTTTTTCTATAGTACTACCATAGGATTACCACATTTAGAAGCGCCCAACACTTCATTCCCCAAAAGACCTTATCTTAACTATGTCTTAGAAGGACGCTGTATGAGAGCGCTCTTGAGAGACTTCCTGCCTCGGAAGCTGGCAAGTTATCGTGTTCCTTTCGTGTGGCGACAACGGTGTCACATTAACTTTTCAAGGAATAAAATTCGTTCTTGCTGTTGAGTACAAAGATGTGATCTCCAGAGCGAAACAATGAACTTGGGTGGGACAAAAGGACTCTCTAAATGTTTTCTTTCGCAACGTCGTATTTATGACTCTCCTAGGGGTAATTATTTTATGACACAATTATAGCGTCTTAACCGCTATCCAGGATGGAGAGCACCTGTGGAATTCTCGGCTTATATTAAGGGTGATGGTTTCAATTTTATATTGCCTTCCAGTGGGGGAGCGATGTCAGGTGATATGAGGCTGATTTACTGGGCCGGGTAATGCCTCGAGATGAAGTGTTAAATACAAAATGATGGGAAATGTTTATCTACACATTATTTTAAACCATCTTACACACCTTAAGAGGTTAATGCCTTTTATTTATCCAGCTATAACAGCAGTAGGGAGTTAGCTGAATTTTTCAGAACAAAATGGCAATGGATGCAATCCCTGAAAGATCCCTAAGAGTGTAAAGTTATAGAGGATTTCAATGGAATGCACAGCTATTCGATTACCATTAAGGACCACCCTTCGTAATTTACGCAATAATCTCTCAAAAGTAACTCTTTATCTTTGTCGGACAAAAATTTATGTTATACCTTCTGAAACGGCCGTAAAACACTCCACGTACGTTAAGTTTTCCTACTACTGCCGGAGTAGTTTTGTTAGACTCCTGCCACATTACTTCCATTTTGCAATTTTCTCGCCTAAGCTTTTAGCCCAAACTGTGAAAGTTTACGCCAATCCATTACGGGACCGTGTTCCCGTCAGCCTTGGATTCCTACTTAGGGTGTCATCGTAAAATTCAAAGTTTTCATACGAAAGATCGTCCCGCACTATCTCACCCCGCACCCAACCACCCTTCAAACTAAACAGAAAAAGTAAGCGAAAATGCTGAAAGAAACAGCATTGAAGGGGTGTAAAAGAGGATGTACAGCATAAAAAATTCTATTTGGAGTTTTTCTGCCATTTACTCTTCCATGGCGCATTCGTTTCCATTTTCGTAGATTTTTTTAACCTCTGCGCCCTGTTCTGTTGTAGTTCCCGGGGATTCAGGGAGCTTTCTGTATGAGCCGCTAGCGTTGTTTTACTAAAACTGCTTTGCTCGTTCTTGCTCTCATCTCTATCCCCGAGTCATGTTACACTTCACCAGTTGGAAAAATGTGAAAAAAATTGAAAAAAGTAACGACTCGTGCAATGAAACTTTTTCCTTTCACAGATTGGAGACCGATACGGTTACGGATACCAATGAAACGGTCGTACTATGGGCTCTCGCAGTCCCATATCCAATGCATTCCAGTGGCAACTAAGAAGACCAACTTCGTACAAAAAGAGGACATAAATGGATCCCCATTCGAAGAACGAGATTCGAAAGTTTTTCGGTGGAAATAATTATCACATTAATTTGTCGAATGCTTTCGCCTTTTTAGACTTTTCACATCTCAGATGTAGGAAAAGGGGATGTGGAGGGGAGAGGGTGGGGGGGAATATTACACTCTCCCTTGGGCACGATGAATGGAATATCATCGGTGCGGAAAATTTGTGATGGCGTAATGGGAAAGTATCCCAGGAGTATCGATTGTAGGAGATTATAATCAGAATGAAGTTGAATTTTACATGGCGCCATAAGGTCGGCCAAGTTAAAGTGCTTTTAGTAAAGCAGCGAATAGTTCTCAGGACAACCAAAAGTTTGCCCTCTCGGAATTTGGATGCTACTCCTTTTTCGGTTGTTTACACAAATAACGTCTTGGATCTTTGATTGCTTCACTTTTAATAGGTCCTGCGAAAAGAAATGGTATATTCCTTTTGACGTGGAATTTAGCGAAAATTCGATTTGCCATTTGCTATAGAAATATGTTTCAAAGGAGATGTGTATACTCCATAAATATGTTTTCGTTTCATTTTCAAAATAAGATGGGTTTTGTATTCTGATTGGTATTGGGCTTAAATCATCCCCTGTGGAATATTATTCAATACTATAGCAAGCCTAGGCATTTCGTATGCCTATGGTTGCTATAGTATATCGAATCAGTCTGATTGACAGCAGTCCACTATTGGATCCTAGTTAGGTCAGTCTTGAAAATGTCTTAAAAGGGCGAAACGTGTCGACTGTGTCGTAAAGACGTAAAAGTATTTCATAAACTGTTCACCTATGCACATATTCGAATTTTTTGACATGGTAGAATATGAAACTAGTGCTCAATTTGTATTTATTTATTTTAAAAAAACATGTTATCGACCGTATTGACAGCCTCTAATTTTCCAAATCGATTCAACACTCAGTTTTTCGACAGACCCATCTACGCTACATTTTCGTAACGATTAAGTTGCACAGAGTAAAATCAGCTGCGGAAACTTTAATAGTTCATTTGAAAAAGGGACAAATCTCAGGGGTGAAATCGTACATAGTTTTGCACACTAACGTAAACACATGCGGTTTTGCGGTGGAACGCTTTAGGCAAAGCTACAGATTTGCAAAAATAAATGTTTCCCTCTTGTGCATACACCAAACAATCTGAATCTACACTTCCTGGTCACATTTTCTTTTTCGTTTTTCGGCTCCCCAGTATGATTCCATTCAACAATTTCTGGGCTCAGTGTAGATGACCCCCACCCCCTTTTGTGCGCCTGGATTTACATAGATTTGAAATAACAGCATTATTTGTCTGGTCAGCAAGCAATGCTATGTGGAAAACTATCCAACAGGTGTACTTTATGCTGGATTGAATGTGAGAATCGAATTCCAGTTAATTAAGAAAAATTCTATAGAAACTACCTTACTCTGTGTTTGAAAATTGTAAGAAAGTTCACGTCGCTTAAGTGTTGTAACAATTTGTCAAAATTATCAAAAGATAGTATTCTAACATCAAACTAGACAAAATTTACTATTCTGTGCAGGCGCATTTAATTAGTACCCTGAAGAGCCTCAGAAAACACCCTAAGGAGCAACCCAAAATTCCTTAGCATCCCAACAATGCTAAAAGCAGAGAAATTAAATCGGAAAGTAATAGATCTTTGCATGACTACAATATGCTACATATTCGACATTCCATAGAAATGGAAACAAGACGGGAAGGTCCGTGATGTTCATTCCGGTCAAATCGTCCTTTTTTCTCCTTCGTAATCGTTCATAAATAAGATCCACTCCACATTCGAAGTGGAATTCCATACACACGACTATGATGGTCATTTTGATACTATTTAAGCTAAAAATGGTTTTCCGTAAGCCCGAGGGGTACTAGGCTAGGCACTAGCTGCATGAGCCCATCGCTACACCCCAGATATTGACTCCGGATGATTTGTGTGTTTTGATGAATTACACTTACCCGGCGAGAGTTAGTCGAGTGCTATTTGAAAGAGCCCTCCAGGCGTATTAGTCGGGTCCGAGGTCCGGTGATCGCATCGTCCACCATTGGTCTAATGGATTTTAGCACAGGAAAAAATCTTTTCGGTCATATGTCTTCCATTCCGACGTCCGGTCCTCCGGCAACAATTCTTTGTGCTTGATGCGAGCTTTTGTGGTGATTAGTTGGTCGCCGTTTAGATTACAAATCATCCTATGGCTGGTGCCAAATTGGAACTGAGATTGTGGCTAATTAAGAAAATGTCGGAATTAATCGTCCAGATTGGGCAGGAAGGTACTACGTAAAAAATTCTTTAATAGTGAGATAGCACTAATGAGAAATTCTGATTTGTATCAGGATTATTAGATTTTGTGAGCTACACTTTGTACATTCCTTGAGAGTGAAGAAAGGGATTGGTGTCACGTACCATGATGCCGACTTACATTGATTTGTGACAAGAACTTTCAAGGGAGGAATTAAAGGAACATTTTCATGGCGCAATAAAATCGGCGAGTTTTCTGGTATTTGGATTTTCTGTGATTTAACATTCTGGATGGCTTTCAGTATTGTGGGAATGTTTGTAAAATAATGGGACGGCATGACGTCTGGAAAAGCAATTTTTGGGGATTTTGTCTTAAATACATTAGATGGAGCAATGATAAAGTTAGTCTTGTTATAGCCCTTCTTTTCGCTGTTTTATTATCGCGCGCGCTCTCATGTCGGTGTTAGTTGATTGGGGTTGAGGTTTTTGAGAATCAGCATCGGAGTTTCACTGCTATGTAACCTGGCCGATCCAAAATCTATGCATTTCTTTTCTTTGCGATAGGCCTATAGCTTGAGCCCTGCAATGAATCATCTAATCATCGAGGTGACTCCTATCTTGGAAGGAACTAATCTTTTAAAAATGTGCATTGAATTCATTATGACCAACCAGAATACTAGCCGACATTCTACAAAAATTCTCGCTGAAGCCTAAAAAGACATTCATTCTATGCAGGAAGAGCTGTGTTCCTCACGCTCTTAACACTCCGTACAAAGATTCAGGTCCTAGCAATCGAGGCCATAATTCCTATGGCAGACTCTTATCCTCTTATCTGATCCTTTTTACTAATCATGTAAATATACTTAAGTTGTCAGTTGATTAAATCTAATTACATTCTTCTGAATGATGTACAAGAGCACCAAATTTCCCCACATCCCTCAATTCTACCATAACCTAATTTCGCCACCTAATTGTTTACATTTTTAATCCAGCACACGACTCCTGCAACATTCAAAAACAGGAAAATATAAAATGTCAACAAAGCTTCGTCAAAATTTCTTCAACCAGAAAAAATTAAATTTTGTTTTCGTGTTAGCCCTTAGGCGAGGTGGAACAAGTTCCTTAATCGAAAACATTATCTCGCATGAGTGGTAAATAGGTAAGCATAAGAAAACATAGAAAACATGTGCATAAGGATATCTCACATATAAATTACAGGATTTTAGAGGCAAAATAAAGCGATTTGAGGAAAATCTCTAGCAGACAATAACAATGAGCCCAAATTATGCGCATATTTTCTCGAATTCCCGTCTTTTTCTTGTTTTATTGGCACACACAATATCAGGGTTCACCTCACCGGTGTCCTGGTGGTACAAGTGGAACGGGGTGGGGGATGGTGTACTCTATCCTGTCGGTGTATATTTTATGCGGGATCATATCAAACGGTTCCTAGTGAAAATATGTCGAGAGTGTTGGGTAGTTGTAGTGTTCATACTCTGCATAGGACAAAAATAAAGGTAAAAGAGAAAAATTTCAACATAAACTGGGGAGAAAAGAATAAACAAAAACTTTTCG
This sequence comes from Dasypogon diadema, assembly GCA_006980735.1. NCBI lineage: Eukaryota > Metazoa > Arthropoda > Insecta > Diptera > Asilidae > Dasypogon > Dasypogon diadema. Next base: position 86,748 of record QYTT01085214.1, on the reverse strand, counting down.
CTCCTCTGTACTACAATTCAGAAAACTTGAGATCGAGGTTAAATAACACATGTCACCTAAGAATTTGCATAAATTTTTCCTGGTGGTTCCTTTTCGAGCACAATCCGGAGAATGACGGCGATGTTTTTGCATAAATGTTGTGGCATTTTTTCACCAAATTCCCACCCAGCAGCTCCTTGAGGTGTTGTTGTTTACTAGGCGAAATCTGAGCTGACGTCTATTGAACGAATTTTTTAGGAATATTGTTGCATTTTTTCGGATTAAGAACTTACGTAGAGTTAAAATGAAATTCGAATTATTTTACAGTAGCTATTGAATCGCTACATGATACCAAAACTAAGAGGAAATATGCGATTCTATCCTTGCAGACTAGTTTTTGTGAAAGATTTTGGTGGAAGAAAAAGTAACACTTCAATTTTCCGTCACTATATAAGGAGAGTTATACAAAAAGGAAAGCTTTAAAAAATATGGGAAGGTTTGAAGAAGGGTAACTACTATTCTTACTCTTGTGAATCCCGTCCTAATCTCATGGATATACCATTTTTATCTCAAGCTCAATTCATAAAAATATTACACTACTCTCTTAACATAATACCCGTGTTTCAGTCTATGCAATGGACAGGGGTCAATTGGTTACTCTGGGTATATCAACTTTTTAATGGCTCTTAGAGAAAAATGCCAAAAACAGGTTTTCATTCACACCAAAAAACTTTAAAAACTTATTAAATTAAGAATCTAATCAATAAACAAAATTCAAACTTTTTTGAACCACTTAAAAATACATCGGAGCACCCCTTTTCGATTTATAATTAACCCTTTTCCTGGCAAATTTTGGCATTTACCAAACAAACAAATTAAAAAGAAAAAACTTCACCTCAAAAATCAGAAATGACCAAAATTGAAAAGAATTGTCTGATAAATCCACCCAATAGGACCGTCAATATAATGCCATGACCCACTCAATCAAAAACCAATTTTATGTTGAAAGGATTTTATTTTTCGATACCCTTCAGTGGATAATCTAAACGCAAACAAACCCAGAGATCCGTTTGTCCCAAAGTATAAAATGCCCGCCCCAGCTTGAGGGTATAACTGACAACTACCACAAAGATGGCTCTGAGACGACCTCTTAAAATCTGATGGCTATAAATAATGTAACCGATAAGAGAAAATTAAATAGAAGCTGGCAGTTAAATTGAAATATTTAAGTGTCGGATTACAACTGAGAACAGGGATTCCCCCGTTCGGACTATGACCTCCGGCATTCACCTTCTTCTGATTCAGAGTCAGACGCCAAATTAAGCAGAAGTGGAACGTGTTCACATGGGTGCTCAAAATCACAACCGCCCGCCCTAACAGAAATGTACACACAGCAACTGCGTATGTATTCTACTGTAATTTATCTAAGTCCGTACCGCTAAAGGCAGTAGTCCAAACTGAAATGCTTCATTATAGACCTTTTATCTCCTGGGTAGTTGGCTAAGTAAGACTCCAAGCCTCCGGAAGAAACACATGTCCCTCCGGTGTCTCATTTGTGTGAAGAAGGAGGTTTTTATGTTTTGATCCCTCCACAAGTATCCTTTCCAGATGCTTGTGTCTCCTTCCTCAAGTCTGGACAAACAATTTGAAGAGTAAACAGCATCCAAAAAGGAAAAGTCCTAGTATTGTATTGGGTGAGGGTTGTATCTCCACGTCAGCCTGTCTGCCTACGTGTTCTTTGGCTGGTGAAATGTTTCTGGATTACAGAAGTATAGTTACCAAATTGGGCTTCCCAGTCTCACTAATACATACCAACATCCTTTCTAGATATAACCTCCTCTGTGATAAGCTTCCTCCCGAATTGAATGAGTTAATGTGGAGTTTTGTTAGTTGCCTTGTTGTCTGTGCTCCTTTAGTCTTTAGTGTGGTTCGTCTATGGTGGACGGTAATAGATGTCTTCAACTGATTAAATTAACGACCCTTGAGTAATGTCCCTTGAACGTCTCGCCCAGTTATTCTCATCACTCCACCGCAACATCTTATTAACGCTCAAGGTTGGACGCAAGGAGCACAAAACGATTTTAGATATCAATTTTATTGGTACAAATTGCGCCTTTATTGGTTGTTAAGTAGCTTACAGTATAACTGGACTAAGGAGGCTCTTTTAGGATAGTATAATCGAGGCGGGAGGTAATGTAAAATGTCATCCCTGCTCATAAGACAGGAATGTGAGGCACCTAAAACAATAACTAGAAGGAGGCTTTGGACATATAGAAAAGTATAAATTAGACCAAAACTGTGTCTGTATTTAATATTAGTATAGTTTTCTATGGCGGTAGGAGATCCCTTCGAATCACCACTATGAGAAGGGTTTGAACATTCAGCAACATATCGAATTCAATAACTTAACTCTCGGACTGCAGTCGAACGTCCTTCGAGCTGGACCTCAATTTCGATTTCTGCAGTAAATCTGCATTCATTATGTTCTCGAGTATTCCTTAACAGAAACAGTACTCCCTTGTTCAGACAGCCAGAAATCACTTTGCTGGTCGTTTGCTCGTAATTAAATGAACTCACTGGAAGTAGAAGCCATAGCAGCCGCCAGCAACAAATTCCCGCTGCAAACCCGAGGTCGAACACTAATTGCTTTCATTGTGAACATCCCTCGGCTGGATGTGTGAGCGCGCAATCCCATTTTGTTAATAATACTTTGAAATAAGCTCCCCTTGCCCGGTTCACCACAATCTCAAACATTTACAGAAGTTTATCTGAAATTATCTCTTTGCCACTAAAACCACTCTTGGCTTTGTATGCGGGCGACACTTTCAAGTATGAAACGAGGAAAGACCGCGTGTTGTTGCCTTACTAAAAGTTCAGCGTTTCAAGGATTCAACCCTCTACATTCAGGCTCGCCTGTACGGAATTATTTGGACCCGTCACAGCTCCTGGATATTATTACATTCCTCCTCTACCACCCCTCACCCTCACCCCCACCCCAGGATCTGGTTTATGGCAAAACACAAAGCACTGCACACGACGCTTAGGCATTTCACGCTTCGGGCAGGATAACCCATGGAGGCTACAGTGGCATTAGCCGGATGCTTCCTACCGGAAGTATTTCTTTTACTTGGATGCGTGGTTTTTAAATCTCACAGCAGTCCAATTAGAGTCACGTAAATTGGATACTTTCACACATTAAGGTTAAATATGATGACATATGGCAGCAGTGCGAAATGCAATTAATTAAAACTAGAACTGGACGTGAACAATGGGGAAAGTGTGGTGAATACCTGCTGGCACATTATCTTCTGCACGAATTAATTATGCGGTTCCAAGAAGGGGCAGGAATTATTCACGCCATTGTTCCAGTTTTTCACACAAAGTGTATTATGTGCTTTTGTAAGATACCAGAGAGAACAGGCTTTATTCAAATCTGAAATGAAATAAGTTTGCGTATTGTCACAGATGGAGGTATTCCTAATAAAATTGTAGCGTAAAATATAGTCCCAGTTCTGTGGTGATATTGTCCAAGGAAATTATATTTAAGGTACACACTGGATGTTGGAGAGGAGATGAGCGCGTTAATTTATGACCAAGGCTATTTTAATTGTATCAAAGTTGAAGGTCTGTACGGTGTTGATTTTTCGCAAGAGAATGAAGAAAATTGAATTAAATGATTGCCACTGCAGGATATATAATACATACATTAAAACAGATATAGCAGGGGTTTATCTAAACTTCTCGCTGTGGCTTGTGCCTATTTTATTCTGAGGGGACCGCAAAGACCGCAAAGTTATGATTAGTATTAGCTCTTCAAAGCGGTAAGAAGGTAAATATTTCCAGCATTAATATTGCAAATGGAAACTCAAATGTGCTCAAGGATGGGTTTACTTTCGTTTTTGTTGGTGATTTACGGCAAACACTTCCAGAATTCGAATCCACCCCAACAAAATAGAAAATTTCCACACGTACGCCTTAACCCCCTCGGTGACCATTGTGGGTTTCAAATGTTTCGGATGAAGTTAGACACTACAAGTCCATTGATACCATTGCAAATGTGCGAGATATTGTTCACTATCCTCTCAAGTTCGTTGATATATATACTAAATAATAATGGGCCGAGAATAGATCCTTGAGGTACTCCACAAGAGTTCAGGAAATCCGAGCGAATATCATCATCCACGGCAACTTTTTGTGTTCGTTTGCATGGGAAATTTGCTACAAAACGTAGAGCAAAATTAGAAAAGTGCAATTCTATGGACAGTTTATTCAAAATAAATGCCTGAGAGAAATCAGGAAGCACTAACGTAATATTTTCTCGTTTGTCGTTTATATCTCTGATTTTT